>VYYJ01003248.1:0-17325 GCA_021029165.1 Cyphoderus albinus | reverse complement strand
TCGACATAGTGGGTCAGCGCAACATAATTCCAACGGATATGAATAGTACTCGTCGAGAGCTTTCGAATGACACCACTCTCGATTTGAAACTCGAGGGGGAGCTTTCCGCCATTTATACCTAAAATTGTCTTTTGATTGAAGTGTTTTTCGCTTCGAGACTTATCATGCTATGATGACTTATTGTTAGTGTTACACTGAGGACAACCAAGTGACTTGTTTGTATACCTTTAGTGACATTTTAGCATCTACCTTGAGACATTCTTTTAAACTTCAACGTGCGATGCATACATTTTTAAGAATACTGCTAATTTTGATATTTGTTTGGGCAATCAATATGCCCTGGACATTAACGTATTTGAACAAGATCACATCTTACTCTAACAATGAGATCAGTCTAGTTTGGAAACGAAGATGGGGGTGAGTATTTCACAAATATTTCTAGAACGTGCTCTCTGTGTTTGTCCATTTTATTGTACTGAAGTGTGACAGTTTCATTTTCATGCATCAGAAAAAACAACAATGAGCCGGATAATGTGGTGATAGGAGTGGTTGCTTGCGGAGAGAAGTCATTAAACAGCACCTTAGTTCTTTTAAAATCGGCCATAGCTTCCGCGATTTATCATAGACTTTACTCCTTGGAAGCCGTATTATTTGCCGATGATGACCATTTATATGAAATGGATATCAAGGTATGTTTTAATGACACTACCTATATTAAAATGGGTGTGTCAATATGCAATATGTAATTTAAAAGCCTTGACAGCCTTGAAATGAAAATAAATGTGAAATGATCTCACCCTCACTCATAAGGTAGCAGAGCTAACGAAGTTCACCAAATCCCAATGCGCTGAATTACTCTTCCGTTATGAAATTCATCCAGCAGTATTCCCAGCTCAAAATCACGATGAATGGAAAAATCTTTCCCAGCCATGCTCCATTCAACGTCTGTTTCTACATGTGAGAATCCTCTTTAAATATTAACTTATTCAATTATTACCTTTTTAGCTTTATGATATTGTAAATTATTGATATTTAAAGTCGGCCCTCCCGAACATCTCAGAAATTCTCTACTTGGATTCTGACAGTCTTGTTACCGGAAACTTGAAAGAAATCTGGGGAAAATTTAGATTCATGAGTTCAGAACAAGCTGTCGGTCTTGTACCAGAACACGATATTTCGACACTCGGTTGGTACAACCGATTTGCCCGTCACCCGTTTTATCCCCCTGTGGGTTTAAACGCTGGTGTAATGCTAATGAATCTCTCCAAGCTTCGGTTAAAGGAAAACCTTGACTGGGACGGAGGTATTTTGAAAGCTTATAAAACGTACAAAGATAAAATCGCTTTCGGGGACCAAGATTTAATTAACATTTTCTTTCATGAATATCCAGGTATGTAAACGTTAAGTTTAATTTAATTTTTTTAAACACATTCACATAAAATATACACAAATGAACATTGATTGACTGATTTATTGGGTCTTTTAAAATTGATACAATTCGTTTTGATTTTACTTTTACCAATCCATTTTAGATGCGGTGTATCTTCTTCTTTCAATTATCGTACTGACTATTGCATGTACGGCCAGAATTGCAAATCCCTTGAAAATGAATCAAGTGTTTCGGAGATTGTAGTGTTACATGGAAAGAGGGGCGTTTTCCGATCGAACACATTTCCTTTGTTCAAGAAGTTGTTTGAGTATTTTCAAAACGTGAGACAAAGCTTTCCAATTGTGTATATGTATTATGACAGGAAGGATATTTATTGAAGAATTTTAATCTTTCTTTACAGTTCAGTCCACAGGATGATTATGTTAGGGATATCATACAGCCATTCAAACGAAATGTCTCAGTGTGGAATCAGCGAATTCACTCTCCGCCACAAAATGCCAATATAACATTTGACTGTAATAGCATAGGCCATTCATTTTTTAAGTTTGTATCATTTTAATAAAAAGTGTTTACTTGCAACAAGCATCCAACTTCGATATATCTTGTTTATTTAAATTCATAACCTTTTATTCACACTCTGTGCTGGCAAAGTATGTTATAAGTTATGTGATGTGAGCAACTGAAATCAACACGTTTGATAGAGAAAGTAATGGTACCAAAACACCGACAAACTAAATATTTTATTATTATATATAGCTTTGCAGGGCGCTCCTGCTTCTGGTCTCCGTTTCTAATTTAGATATCTTCAGTAGCAAGTGATCTTTTAAAAACAAAAGAATTGGTGAAAGTTGAATTAAGCATAAAGAAATTCTCTGACTTTATGACCACCCATATCAATTTAGCTGGAAGGAAACTCTGAAAGTAATTACACACACAACATCACCTACATTTTTAAAGCAAAAACTATTGACCAAATCTATTTTGCATTGCAGTGTCGACTAACAGCGTAGACTGCCATTTAAAAACATGGGGTGGATTTAAGTTCAAATTAATCAAACTCACAAACTATCCCGATATTCTTGCGCATTTAAAAGAAAATTTCTACAAAGATGAGCCGATGAAAGAAATTCTTGGGGTTACCAAAGATCGAATTGCTGATATGGACAGTCAAATATGTTACATCCTGAATTGGAATCAAGGAAGCTTTTTTGCTTATCCTGCTCAAACTCCTACAATGGTATTCTAAATCATAAATAAATCCACGAATACAATTAAATACAATATAGAAGTTTGTCACAACGGTCGGAGGGTTCATACTTAATATCATTAACTTTAATTTATTATCTGAGTCTAGCTTTCGTATATTCCACTGTGTACATCATCAGGACTAAACTCACAAACAAAATACAATATAAATCATGGAATTTTACAGATTGCATCCGTGTTAATAATTTGGGTTCAAGAAAAGGAGAAAACCAATCCTTTCCCAGAAGCTCTTTCGCCTCTTACGATAACGACCCGGATGGTTCTGCAAAAATTGACAACCCGTTATAATATTCATGCTGAACACAATTTGACAGCTTATCCTGAGATCTTTGTTGCTTCAACTGCTCGACAGTTTCGTGGGAAAGGGTTGGCCACAGAAATGTACCGTAAAGCACTCTTTTTCTTGCGTGAACAAGGTTATCCGTTAGTGGCTAGTACCTTTACAAGTCATTTTACAAGAAAAATTGGACTCAAATTTGGTTTTAAAGAAGTAACCAGGCTGGATTTCGATGAATGTAAGCATGAGGATGGGAGCTTAATATTTGGGGAAAAGGGGAGAAATCATTATATTACTGAAACTCTACTGGAGCTACAATTACTTGAGTGAAAGCCAGCTTTTTGGCATTTTAGTGTTTGAGAAACAGCTACCAACAGTTTTATACAAAATCAAAGACAAATTTTGTTATCCAGCTAAAAATTAGCTCTTTCCCTTGGGATAAATATTATGGGTAAAAGGTGTCAAACATTGGTAAGGAACCGAACAATATAAAACTCTATATCATAAAAAAAATTCGCCTGTTTCAAACATGATGAATTATAATGTTGAACAAATTATTAAATCAACGGACAACTATTTAACGTTTTTGGTGAAAGTTGTTTTAATAAACCATTTCATATAAAATTATTGATTAAAATCGTCATTTTTTACATGAATCATTCGCCAATATTAATAGTATAATTAGCTTGACTGTTTAAAAAATACATACCTATGCCAAAGCCAAGATAAGTTTGCAGTTTAGTTCATGTTAAAAATTTCAGTTCTGTCAAACTATCAACCAACAGAATTCGTTGTAAATAGATAGGGTATGATAGTGTTTAGTATATGACGGATGAAGTTTTTCATACATGTTATATACCTAAAATCATGTGCAACAAATCTCGCAACAGCGGCAACTTATTCAGTCTCATTTCAATAACACATGTGAACAAGAATAATCCTGTTCTTGTGAAACCCAAATACTAAACGTCCAGAAAGACAACAGGTACAATAAATCCCCAGCTTATCTAAACACTTTCCACTTCTTTTATGTGACAGTGATTAAGGTTGACGATTTGCTTCATTTAGAGATGAATTTAACTGGGTGTAAAGACGCCAGCGATGTTCCATTGTCGCTAATATCAAAGTTTTGCGATTCTAGACTAGAGGAGTTGTCAAACTGTCCCAGTGAAAGCTTGTCATTAAGCAAATTAGATAACTTCCTTTACGCCAATGTTCTTTCTAATTCACCAGCGGTACCGTCTACATCCTCATATATACCAAAAAGACGAGAACATTCGAATAGCTCTTTGAACTATATCTCTCCAATTGCTCAAGCAAGTGTCACGGACTTTGCAGATGCAGAGGCACAACAATTAACGGCCAAACGAAAGTTGGTATTGACAAAACATTTGAAAGCTCATAGCATTGGTGACTTTATAGCGACTGACAAGTCTTACGACGACATTGAAATTATAGATTTAGCTAATTGCAATGATGACAAGAAAATATGGTTTGAAAAAAACACAAAACCTAACGGAAGTGATTTAGACGTTAAAGAACGACTTGAAAGTTATCTTCCATCACTAACGAAAAACGTCCAACAGAGTCGCTGGGCAAATCTAAAATTTGTCCCATCCCTGTATGCAATCATTTCCGGTTCATATAGTACCAATGTGCAATCACAAAAAGGCGCTCCTAACAGCCATCCTGAAACATGCATTTGGGATTTCGAGCAAGGGTTTCCGTTTTTATCATCCGATGAACTAATGGGTAACTAAAAGGATAATTTAAAAAAAGCTTTTCGGATAAACATTTTATAAATTGTCTTATGTCAGTGCTTCCGGGACTAATCGACAAACCTCATTCAATACGTCCTCAACGACTGAAGAAACACTTTGACCAAATAGGTGTAACAACCCTACCCCTCCAAAGCATGGTGACCAGTGATAAATCTCTGTATCTCCAAGATGGGACAACCAGAATTAGGTTAAGCGACGCTTCTGGCAAGTTAAAGTACAATGAAGTTGTATCTGGAATTGCTGTAGCTGTGATTGGAAAGGTTACCGGTACCACACTTCATGTGGAAGACGTTATATTTGCAACAGCTTGTTCACCAGAATGGCCTTTACCTCAACCAAATAACATAGAAATGGTACTTAAAACTAAAAGAAATCTGTGTAGAATGTCGCAAAGATTTTAAACACGAGGATGAAAAAGCCAAAGGTCAATTAATAGGACATTACTAATAGTTTCTGGGATTCTCAGGTGTTCCTATCTGGATTATTCGTGGGAAGTGAAGAGAGCAGTAATCTGGCTCGGGATCTGCTCCAAGATTATCTTTTAGGACTCTCGGGATCTGCCTTTGAGCAGAAAAACATTCTACTTTCACGAAGTCGATTATTTATTTTAGGTAATGTGATTTCGACGTCTGTACCAACCAAAGCATCAACAGACAAAGCGTCAAATCTTTGCGCCAGAAACATGGAGAGACTGGACAGCTTCTTAGAACCTCTATTGGTACTTTAACAAAATAATTCAGAGTTTACTAACTGGAAACTTATAATAACACAAATCGGATGATGTAAAATTGAGATTTCTGTGAATAGCGTTTCATGGAAGTTTTCTTACTTCCTGGAGAAAGGGATCCAACTTTTTCTTCCAACCTTCCACAGCCGCCATTTCATCCCAAATTACTTCCCGAATCATCCAATTATGCAACATTGAAAAGGCTCACCAATCCCGCAAGATTAGAGCTATCATCATCAATATGTCAGAATTCTCCGAATAGCCAGGACTCGGTGAACTCAAAACGCAACATGACTGAATCTTCATATTCGGAATTTCTGAAAGAGGACGTTCATTTTATCGATATGCTGCTGCAAAGTGGCAAAAACATTAAAGACACAATGAGCTATTGTGATATTGACTGCCCTATTACAATGGCGAAAATGCTGCTCTCGTGGGCACACTTTCACCCTACTTACTGTGATACTAATTCAGTATTAGCTCAAAATTCACTTCGAATTCATGGGACTTCACCGCATTTAGTGGTGATTGGAAATCTATCAGAGTTTAAATGTATCGAGTCGAATGGAACAAAGATTGTTGGTGTACCATCGTTTCACAAATCACACACAGCGGTTGTAGTCACTAAAGATTTCGATGTGATACCATTAAGTTTTAAATGCCTTTAACATTGCAATTGCAAATAAAATAATTTTATCATTGACATCAAATTTGGATTCTTTCTTAAAACAATCATTTGTACAATACAAAGAACAGCCCAATAACAATTGCATGCATTGAAAATTGTCCTAGTTCTTACAAAGATGGTCACATTAAATAAGAATGGTCATGGATGTCTTTTCATCTTTCATGTTTTCTTTCATTTCTCTAATTCGATGCGAAAATAAAACCTTTGCCAGCTTTGACATACACGTTTTTTAACTCAATGCTCTCGAAACTGCACGGAGACGTATAAATGTGGGTATATGGAAAATTCGCTTGTGACATATCGTTTACTTTTGTTTGCTGCTGGAGAAAGATTTTAGTGCTTTAATGGTTCACACCACCAACGACATGTGCTCCTTCGTGTGCTTGTTGTGCTTCCGTAAAAAGTTTCATTATACAGAGCCACAGAGGAGAAAGCTTAATTACATCTTGGACTTGGCTCTGAAACATGCACGCACATTGTTGTTGAAACTTCACTCCTTGTGAATTACTTGCTTCCTCCACAGTCAAGAAAAGCATTCGGATTTGATATTTTAAAAGTAGCCCACTGTTCCGTGCATAAAGTAGCTTTAAACTCGAGTCATTGATTAAACAATTTATCATTAAGTAGAGGAGCGCAAGCGTTGCATATTTCATGTTTCCATATCACGCAAAGTGGATAGTGCAAAGCAATGTTCAAACGCTGGACACAATGCATTGCAAACTAGAAACGTGTGCATGCATTGTTTTAAATTAATTGCATTTGACTTTCCCTGCTCATGTGGTGGCTTTAAGTGTTCCTTGTGTATTTATATTGATTATGCTAATTAGTATCGTGAGTGTTTTAGACAAAGGAGTTTCCTGTTCACTTTACCTCTTCAGCATTAAGTTTTATGTAAAAAAAAAAATGTGTGCAAGTGAGAATCAAGGATGTGAATGTGAGCCATGAAAGTCTATGATGCATAACAATGGCTAATGCATTGTGATAATCCGAACTTGACTTCATGTGAGGCACAGTTATAGCTTCGCACTGCATTCTGCAGGCCTGCCTTATTCAGAGGTTAACTTTTTTGTATTCAGCTCAACCCTTCCGGAGCAGAAATTGCGTTGAAACTTGACAAGATACTCTTCTCTCGCATACATGTCGTTCGTCGTCTATAAATGCCTTTACAGTGTATTGTGTTCTCTGTTTATATTTTCAGCATTTTTTCGTAACAGGTATGTAACATAACATGATGGCAACGAACAACAATGGAAATCATCTCATAAAAAATCAACAACAGTTCATGTTATGCGTGGTGAGTGGTGTGTCAGGCAGAAGAACTGGTGAGCTGTGAGGAGTGACTCGCTTCTTCTTTATTCCTGGTAAAGGTTTTACCTGTGGCCAGGTTTATATGAACTAGCATCGTTATTCGTTACATTGTCAGTCACTCTTACCTGTTTTAAATATTTGATCATCAAGGCATTATTGACAACACAAGCTCCAAACACCAATCTCACTGTGAGTCTCACAACTTGTCGAGTAAATTTTGTTTCGAATTATGTCAATTTCAGGACTTTTATGAATAATTGACTTAAAAAGGAATTTTTGTGAAGGAGTTGAGCTGTACGTTGGAGATAAATAATCAAAGAAAAAATGTGTTATACGTAAATGTGCAAAATGTAAGTATATTTGGACAAGTGCTGTTCACACGGGTTTATTCATGTCCAGCCTCATTTGTTAGATAGCCCAATAAAATTGAAATAAGAACAATACGATTTCTTCATTTTGAATTAGAGATAACAAATTTGACCAAGCAAAAGGATTAAAAGTAAAAAGCAGAAAAAACTAAAGAAATAAAGAGTTTTATTGTGCTCACATTCGGAACAACTGGTTTTCACATAATTAAAATAATTGAATTTATATAGAACGACTCAATATAAAATCGTGCAAAGCGTAATTTATTTGGACCAATATGGGACTAACTGCGTCCGAACGTCGTGCCAGATTTATCTTCATCTTGGACTTGGTAAATTAGATGATGATGATTATATGTAGTATATTTTTGTCACGGTTTATGAGTATCACTTGATAAGCCTCAACTTAAAATCGAAGAACGGTCTAAACTTTCATAGATTCTCGCTGCTACTCCCGTAACATTCTACATCATCATTCTTCTCATCCTCAGTGTGCTATGGATATTTGGAGAGTACAACGCTGCGTACGGTGTGTTGGAGTGGATATTAAAGGATGTCATGTTCGTACCTACACACACCCATGCAACACCCATTAATCCTGGACAAGGTACTCAAGAAACTCTCATTATGGAAAACAAGAGTACCTATTTAGTGAAATTACAAACTAATAAAAATATCTTTGGGAATCTTTTATGTTTAGTTGCGGATTTGCGCATGTTCTTCTTCTCAGTATGGGGAATATCTCTGCTTTACAACATTATTGATATTTTCATGTCTTTCTACCTACTGAAGTCAATGAAAATGGTGAGTGAAGTCGCAAAAAACGTGTATTCAATAGACACTGTTCAAAATTGACATTGAATAACAATTACAAATCTGACTTTAATTGCAGCGGTATGAAGACCCCTACCTGGTTTGGATGGGCGTGAGGATAATGATTATCGTTACAACTGCAGTGTTCATCATCGTGCAACTAGCCACGGGTTTCCGCTTCTTATCTCAACTATTAGCGATATTATATTTAATATACAGATGCATTGGCTTTACAGTTATTCTTCGTCGACTCAGGGCAATGCGGGATGGCCTGGAAGAAGAAATTACTCCGTAAATTAATGAGAGCAGTGTACAAATTAAACTTAAAAAATGACAAACGACCAATAAGATAAGGACAAGCCAAACAGCTCCCAGTAGTACATACATACAACTGCCAAACATTTATTTATCCCGTCGATAAATATATTTTTAATTTTCAATTGAATAGTTATTTATTTCAGCTTTAAGTATTCGGGGACATTTTATAGATTTTTGTCTACAATAATTGTTGCTTCTTCATCTATTTCTTCACTAAACGTTCACAGCAAATATCAAACCTACAAATATAATGGATACATTTTTAATGCTTAAAATTATTACTTGCACTGTAAAACGTACATTTTCGACCATACATCTATTCATTTAAATCTGTAATACCGTAAATTCACTAGGTATGTAACAAAACAATAGTTAAACGTATCAACAACATAAGTGTTAAATCGATCAATTTTAGGCAATACGGAGTGAATTTATGTAATTTTATATATAAAGCACCGTGAGTAAAATATTTTATATTCGTTTTATGCTAATTTTCACACTACATTTCTTTTCCTTAAACTACTTTTCCGTCGTCAGACTTTTGGAAGGACTTGAACTCAACGAAGTGGTACTACATCGACGATGAAAAGGGGAACGTTTAAGGCAAGCTCTGCTTTCATTGAAGTATTCCAAGGCAAACTTTGACACGGTGACACAACCGTCCGTGTTGACCTCTCTTAAGGAAGCCAACACATCTGCCAATGCTCTTAAGGACACATCCGTTATCTACAATACATAGAGAGATTATTTTACTCAACTTACGAGTTTGACCATATTCGTATAAAATACATAAACGTTTGACATTCGGAAATCATTTTACCTTCCATTTCTTGCAGCTAAAATACTGAAGATGATGGAGTTTCAAGATGCCAAATATAACTGAGAAATCTGTACATGAGGGTTGATCATCTAGACTTAGGTGGGTTAGATCTAAAAGAATTAATTTAGAATGACAACTCCAGAGAAAGTAAGATGCAAATAAATGAGAATAAGTAGACTAACAAAAGCGCGTAAGAGTGTCTTACTTTTTAACTGTCTGATGGATACATCTTTTCTGGAATGAAGCTCGTTTTTGGGACGTTGTCGTGTACCTTGAAATGGATTCATGATGTCCATTTCATCCAAGATTTCTTTTGAAAACCCAGTGAGTATTTCGTCTGTTACGCCAGTTGCATTTATCAGTTCCAACTTTTTCAATTGGCCGAACTTTTTAAAAATTCCTTGCAGAATTCCGTAATGAGCGTGGACACCACGAAGTGTCAAGGATGATAAAAATGGGAAATGAGTAAAGAACTTTAGAGCTGTATCGGTTCCCTGTTGCAATATAGACTTCTGAGCGCCAAGTCTTCGAGTTGGAGAAGCTTCCACAAACCAATTAACATCGCATAAAATTTCAGAAGCTGAATGTTCGAATTCAAAATCTGCCTCAAGTGGGTTACTTTTTGACGAGGATTTAATTTTAACTTGATTATATCCAGAACCGGTTCTTCCAAAACCAATGGTTTCCAGACTAGCGTGTACATTCAATGTAGACCAAAGGAGACACCCTGGTGGTTCATCTAATTTTAGAATCTTCAACTGAGGTATTGAAAATACGAGGCGGTCAGAAATATTAATATTGCTTCGAAGCTCGACGGTCTCCAATGTGAATCTTTGAGATCGAACAAAGTCCACAATAGCTTCTGGGGGTGCATTGAACTGCATTGATAATTGCCTCAATTTAAATGAAGCGTTGCATAGAATTTGTAAGTGCGTTTTGGTTAATTCATAAAATGAACTTTGAAGTGGCTTGATTTGTAAAGATTCAAGATTCTGCATGACGGTCATTTTTGGTAAAACTAAATCCAGTGCTTCTTTACCGAGTCCTATTAGTTGAACTGAACCGACAGACCAACCTGGGTTTAAGAACTTCAACAAACCGTCATCTTTACGACCCCAACATCCAATAATTTGCAGCGTGTCAAGTTCAGACATCGAGTCTTTTAACATATCTTCCAAAGCTTGGCTTTCCCTTTTCTGGCGATATATTATGTCATCGGTTCCGTCAGGGTAGTACCAATACTCTAACTGCCGTCGTTTTTGGCATGAATAACTTTTTCCAGCAAGTTGAGCGTTCTCCTGTTGTAGAAACTGCAAGACTGATTTGTTCAGTGAGATGATAATTATAGATGTTTCCTTCTGCATTGATTCCCAAAGTTGTAAAACTCGCGACGACGATGATACTTGACTCATTCCGAGATGGAATAAATTGGTGCAATTAGCACGAGCTGTTTTATCATTATTTTGGAATCTGTGTAACCTTGTTTCTAACCCCATGGTCAAAGCCCCATCTTTTGAACATTTTTTGTGTCGATATTCAGATACAACACTATGCCAATACTTGCACACTTTCCGCATTTCAAATATTTCACGGGAATCCAACGATTGAAAAATGAGAAAAAGCATCTGTAAATTAAAACGGAAGGAAAATTGGTTAGTGTAAAAGCATTCCTTCTCGTACTTTCGTTGGAGGGAAATCGTTAGCCAACATAATAAAACGATAAAGTTTTGTCTTCATCACCTTACTATCCCTACCAATGACTTCAGCCGGGGTTATACAAGTTGTCGAATCTAAATGAGATGGAAGGAGAAAGCTTTTTATCGTGTGCTTCTTGTAAAACACCAGAAATTGTTTCCAAAGATCCTCCGAACCATTCACTGTGCAACTGGAGAGCGACAGCTGCTGAGCCAGTACCATAAAAGCAACGTCTGAAATCTACAAAATTTACTTTCAGATTAATTTTCTACGTAAATACTATTAAACGTATTACGTACCAAAATAAATTTTCACATCATTACCGATAAGTTATTAAGAGCTAAAGCGACCAAATTTTTTAGTTCGCTTATTCCATACACGACAAGCAAAAGTGTCAACTCCGACGTTGGCATATCCTCCACGATGGTCAGCTCAAATTCGCGTAACTCTGATCATATCATCATAAAACTTTATTTTTAAACCCATTATAAAATAATCTAGAGGTAGAAAACTGGTAAAAACTGCACCTACTTTTAAGAGTTGCCACATTTGGGAATACGCGAATTCGATGCGGTTGGAGAAGTGAAAAACTTTTACAATACGCCATTCTTCTGCAACTTCGATACGGAATTCCAGTTAAGCCAACAATGCAAGCTGGTGCTGAGCTAACTAACTTCAAATGTTCCACTTCCGGGTAGTGCGTATAAATCGCGCGAATCATTTTAGCACATAAAGGCAAATTTATATTCACCCTTTGTGGTTGTAACTGGACCAGGGAAAGCACTTTTAAAAACTCCCGTTTCGTCTCATGAACAATGACATTTTGCAAATTCTCCCTTGAAAACAGGGTTGAAAAGGAATTTTCTTGAAAAGTGACAGACATAAGTCTACCGTCTTGGAAAGTAAAACTCGTTTCAAAGAGTCCACTCACAACGAGTTTTTGAAGCCTAGGACATGAGTGAAGAATGGAACTACCGTCCGAGATACTCACGCCATCAATCGGTAATACTAATTGCTTAAGATTTAGCATTGTAACATCCCGAAATGCTTTACTTAAAATTTCCTGCTGTGTGCCAAAGACATTTAAGACAGTTAAATATCTGCAAGTTTGGAGTAGAAATTGTTCTACGAAATCAGGTCGAATCAGACAGTTTTGAAAGCTAATTTTATCAAATGTGAGACACTTTGGGAAGAAATCGATTTCTAATGGTCCCTCGATGCCAGAGAGTCCGACATGGCACAATTTTATAGAAGTAAAAGCAGAATTAAGTGAACAAAAGTCGATCCACAGTGAGATCCTTTCACCGATTTGGACAGAAACGATATTAGGCGAATGTGCCCAGATTACTTTAAGGAAAGTTCGGTTCACTTCCCCATACAACGATAGAGTTTTCAGCCTTGTAAATGTGAAGGAATGAAAGTTTATTTCATCGATGTCTGGGACTGCTCCATAAATTGTAAGCTCTTCCAATCTAAAATAGAATAAAATAAAGTTTATTTGCAATGCGAATTTCGCATGTTTAAAGGTACTCACACCTTACTTAATAAATAAGGCTCACTCTATTCAGAATATGTTTTATCATACCCTAACACATAAATATTGATTGAATTATCTAACCTTGGAGTGTTCAACAAAAGTAAAATCACAGATTGAGCGGACGAAGCTTCGCAAAATTTTATTTTCAAATTGCTTAATTTGTTTCCGAATAATCGAATAAATTTGGAAACTTTTTCATATTCCAGATCCACACGACAAAAGTCGAATTTCCTACAAAATGGCTGCCAAGAAATTTGACCCGTCTTCAACAGTTTGTCAAAGTTTGCATTGCTAACAGCGATTTCCAATTTGGATCCTAGTAGTTTCTTAAGCAGAACAGTTTTATTCCATTCTCGGTTGACTAATCTGCACGTGAGCAAATTTGTAATTGGAAGAAATTCGAAAATTTTCTCCAAAATCTACGGAAAGCAATACGAGGAATTAGCCTTCTTGTCGATATGTTAACGTTGTAATTATGTGTTTACAAAATGTTATATTTACCAAACTATTTTGTAGAAGAGGGTGAGATTCAGTCTCCATTAAAGTGACCTCTTCCTCAACGTCTTCCCATGAACTGTCGCTCTCAAAATCCAGATGCTCAAAGTTCGTAGAGGACTGCATTTCTAAACGCTTGTAAGCTTGTAGATGTTTTCTTATCTTTAAGTCAAACGTGTCCCAATTCCTTGCGAATGTCAACCTTTGCCACTCCGATATGCAAATAATGCAAAGACCAACCGAGAGACCCCTTTCCAGATTCCAGACTAAAGAAGCCGTTCAAGAAGGGGTAGGCTTAGGACTTCTTCGACCCGTAGGTCGAAGCCCTTCAGCAAAACATGCTGGAAGCTTTACTGTTTCTGTTTTAAGACTCCTATGAAGTAACAAGAAACGATTACTGATTATACTGACAAATAATGAGTGAAAAATATTCTTTTGTAGTTACACTCTCTATTTCAAAGGAAAGTTTGTTTGTCGTTTAGAATTTTTACCATGTTTGTAAAGGTCACATTGGAAGCCACAAAGGATGAATTAAAAGTAAGTTGGCAATCCATGTTATTTGATGTTACGGTGGTGGATCCTATGAGTTTTAAATCCATGATGACAATTGAATAATTGAGGAGTTGGTTTTTGGCTTTCAAAAATTAACACTATAATCTGCTATGAATTATTATTCATTCGGCCAATATTTCGTATTACGATGAAAGTAAAAACGTCCTGTATCAGAATTAGGTAAAAATAATCACTGAATCTCAAATATTTAAGTCAATGAAACTTTACTTTCAACTTTAATAAATGAAATGACAACTTGTCACTACAGCTGTAAAAACCTTTGGGTCTTTTGTAGATTTTGCAAATGTTGCAATTCCTTTATCTATAATGTATAATAAAATGAATTGATTAACAATCCAGTGCTTTCAGGAACTTGTTTAAATATAAAATTATCAAAAATATTATCCAACAAGCCTAGTTCTCAGCACAATTTTCTTTTTTTAACCAGATATCCTTTCAACAAATGTGCAATGCATCATATGGTATCAATTAGGCTCTGTTCTAGCTAGCTCATCGTCAGCCATCAATCAAGCCATGTGCTGCAGAGAGTAAAAACTAAAAAGAATGAAGGGGAAAGATGTTGATGTTGCTGTTGCTGCAATAAAATGAAATCATTCTCTAATCTAAATGTTCTATTCAGATAGATGAATAAATCTGAATCAAATCAGAGAAATGTCCATGTTCACGTTTTTATCCCTGAATACCCTTCGACAACATCAATTTGAACGAATGTGAGGCTTTATTTATTTTTAGTCCTTATATTAACCGGAATATTTATTGATTTCTACTTTTAATTATCATTAATCATTATTAATATTAGGCAATTGATATTCATATGTATTTACACTAAATGCGTATTCTGTCGTTCTGTGACAATTCATTCCTTTCTTAAAAATTACAATGATAGAGGTATTTTCGTCGTATATTTTCCATTATTCCTACAATAATTTATATTAATCTAATCTTATTTTTATACATAATGTTATGTTATCTATCACTAAAAATCTGTCACTATCATCATCACTAGTCACTTGAAGTGACTCACTTCCGTATAGTATTTGTACAGAAATGACATCTAAATGGCATTTCAAATTTTCGCCCAAGTGTAACTTAACTCATGTCAGTCCACAGAAAATTAGATCTAGATTCCTTTGATAATTCGGATTCGTATTGAAATATTTCAACCTTTTTCACATTCTGGAACTGAGATAAAATGTGTGCTAATTATTCCGGAAAAAGCCAACGGTTAAAGCCGTCAGGAATAGTAAATTTAATAGACAAAGTAACAAAGATAAACACATTGAATTATAACAGATATTTTATGTTATTTTTCTATAATTCTTGTAGAAACTTAGTTGCACAAAAATAATGGTTATTTGAACACACATTGTCAATTATCTTTAAATAATGAAGGAATAATTATGTAACTGTAAAGAATGAAAACAAGCCAATCCAAATCTCATATTACCCCCAAGATTTTGCATGGACAAATATTGACTCATTCATTGTCGTTTGCAGCAAAGTTTTTCATGATTTAAACCCAAAGTTATCATTGCAATTAATATAGTTAACAAGTGTTTTCAGATACTACTTATTGTGCCACACGTTTTTCCAAGTTTATGATATTCTTACTTAACTGTTGAAGAGGAATATAAAATCCATCTTCGCTTTAATAATCACAAGAGACATTATTACATTAATCTTACATATTTAAGTTTTAAATCGCAACATAGTAAATATCTGCTCGGAGAAAAACGCAAAATCATTTAATCAATATTTGGTAGTTAGCCACCTTACAATTGTGACCTAGCGCATATACTTACAACCATCACATTATTGTTCATTTCGAAAATTAATTATCTCTTTAATTTAAACTGCATAATTTATCTTCATAAAAACTATCATTCACTAATAAACTATGAAAAATATTTACGCTCTCCTTTAGACAATAACAATCTTAAAAAGTGTAATAGTATACTAGCGTTTGCCATGAACTCTAATTGATGCTACACAAACTTAAAAAACAACTATTGAGACTATTAAATGAAGCAGTCGGTCCCGCATAAATAAGTGCTCTTCAGGTTAACAGATTTATAAAAATATTTAACATTCATATTCCTAGTGATTCGTTATTTCTGAGCGTTGTTTTTGTACCGCTGCTGAAAAAGTCGCAATCGTAAATATGTCAAAAGAAAACTACTGATTCGGTATGTAAACGTATGATGGTCCTTCATTTAAATTTATTAAAGTAATGCTGTATACAAAAAAGAAAGTGGTAATTCTAAACTATCGCATCTGAGAAATAACTTTAGTTATTTATGAATAGGATGAGAATATTTTGATATTAAAATTTCTCAGTCCAAAATTGCAGACCATATTCGTGGCGGCGACCATAAACGCTTTGCTGATGCCTGCCTGAATATCCTGCCTTTTATGTGCTTATATATAAATGTGCTTTATGCCTAAGACTATCTACGATTCCTGCATTTCAGCAGTAATACACTAGGTATGCTTATCCGTTCTGTATCACGTTTCAGGTTTATTTTGGTCAACCGTTTTCCAGAAAGATCATTGGATTTGACACTCAGTCGATCTCATCGGCAGTTTCTCTTTCGGAAAGAGTCTTTCCTACTTTGCAGGGGAAGAGTAGCCTCGATTCCAAGGCTGCTCAGTGGCAGATGCAAAGATGACATAAAAGATGACGTCAATTATGTAGACAGCTGCGGCGATGAAGAACACGTACTGCCAGTTTTCCAGTGTATTCTGTTGTAAAAAACAAACTAATTATCTCAAGCTTTGTTTTGGTTTCATTTAAAAAATGGATATCAAGTTTCCAAATTGTCTCACCCCTTGACTTAAAAATATCCCCGCGACATACGGAACACAAAATCCTGTAATATTAGCAACTGTGTGAGTAATCCCAGATAGGGTAGCCGCGTGGTTCCTGGCAATGTCCACATGATTAACCTACGCACGTGCAGAAACACAACCAAAATGTATAGTAAAAATGAAATGAGAATTTTGGATATGACCAACTTGACCAAGAGCATATGTCAATGATTTCTGTCTTTTTGTTAATAATTCTGAAGTGAAATTCATGTACTTACAACATATCCTCCATAAATCGCGCCGTTGATTCCTAGAATTGTTTTAAAAAAACAATTACGATTAACGTCCGTGATATTCATACTAATAAATATGGGTGGGTGGCCGATTTTATGTTGCGAATATTATGCGGTCCTTTTTTATATGATTTTTAATTATGCAATTTTTGCTTATGTGGCGGAAATGCT
>VYYJ01003247.1:0-17330 GCA_021029165.1 Cyphoderus albinus | reverse complement strand
AAAACGTACGCAGCGCCAATTAACGTGGGCCGGAATACGTGGCGAAAAAAGAAAAGAATGAAGTTTTTGCTTCAATTCAGGAGAGGAGTGTCGTCACCATATGATTTTACATGGTGGTAAAGAGTAAAGGTAGATACGATGTGGAGCTCAAACCACTTTTTCACGGTTCATTCAACCGACGCTTGTTTATAGATGTGTACAAGATTCAAGACGGTATCTAAATTGTAGCTGTTTATTACTTTACCACCTACTTTTGAAGGTGTTAATTAGTTTTACAACAATAAGTATATACCATCGCACCCCACCACGAATTAGGATGGAGCAACCACCTTTTCTTTCAAGATAAAGACAAACGTAGTCAATCTTTTTTCGTCTCTCATCATCAACATTTTGTCTCAGGCACTAAAAGTTAATGAAGCGGAGAATTGCATTTTCCTTCTGAAGCGACGAATCTCACACATCTCTTCAATCAATCAAGAGAAGCCAATTTTCCCATAAAATCACATCGCATCATTTCTATATAGGGTGGGGGTCTTTACCAATTAGTGAACTGTTAGAATTTTCTTGTATGCGAAAGAGAGAAATGTTTCATAGATGTGTTGAAATGAATTGTAAAATTGGTGGGCGTTAACAAGCCGTTTCATTTCGCAAATAGTTATCAATACAAATTTTACTTTGGGTTGAATTAAGTCATTATTGACGGGGAAAATGGCAAATCTGTGTTTTATGTATTTTAGTTCGAATAAAAAGCCATTTCATTTTTACTAATTTCACACAATTGAGGAAGAAAATTGCTAAATCGTCACTACAGTAGTACTTGTGCAACCAAATCTCAACCAAATTCCTCATCCGCCCCTTCCCTGTTTCTCTTGAAACACTTAACAAATCCTTTTTAAGTCTCACCTATTCATAAATATTTAGAAAATATATAATAATATAAATATTTATTACCTTACAGCATTAAAAATAATAGAGCCGTATAAAATAAAATTATTTCATACACAATTATGCTAAATAAACACATTTTTATCTTTCTACAACAAAAATTATTTTACATTCCGTATAATTCAGTATTGACCGAATTGCATTGTATTTGAAATTATTTACGTTGTGGCAAGCCGAGTGACTAGAATCTCCCGAGTCCCCCCTTTTATGTATTATAGGTGGGAGCGAAATCGCCAATTTTTTACGACCCATAATTATGTACTTACATATTTGCATCTAGGGATTTGAGTTGAGTGGAACGAGCATACTATTGTACACACTCAGCAGACCGAATCGGTGGCGCCGTGAGCAACAAAAAACTTTTACAAGCAAAAAGGGGGATGCAGATTGCAGAGTATGTCGAGTTCTCAAAACGATGGGTTTTTATTTCTTGAACAATAAAAACTCCCCTATGAAATGCCTATACTTGGACATAACAAGCAGCAACAAGAAGAATTAGAAAGAGCGAAGAATGTCGACGGAAAATTGGTATGTACAAAGGAAATGAAGGGGCAAATCTTTCGCAGATAATAAAATTTCGCTAGCTCAGTCTCACTAATATAAACGGAACATCCCTTTTCTTGTTTTCTTTCGCTTCTCGTCTGCTACTCAACCCCTTAAATTGCAAATTGTCGCCATCATTTCATAACATGGCTTTTTCAAAACTTCATTTCATTTCATAACATCAAAAAAAACCTCGTTGCTTCTTAAGAAAAATTGCTGAGTAAAAAAATGCAAAACTGGCTGAATTTCACTTCACTTCTAAACACCACAAACTTTTGCATCGGAGCAATACGATCGAGATGTATTTACAACTTATTAATTCAACTACTACCACCCACTAATAAATTTAATGAAATATACATAAGTTTTTTAATTTAAGCCTTATCTGAATTGCAATTTATTTATTAGCGTGAAACGCCCATACTACTAAACTAAAACAATGCAGATATTTTCTTGAAGAAACGACAACGACCGAGATGTCAATGAACGGGATACAGGCGCACTTTCTTGTGCGACACCATACCATCGCATTGTTTTAGATTTCGAAGATGAAGCAGTAAAAACTGGTATTGCACACGTCGGAGAGATCGTTGCCCTACAACAACGGAGGTAAAGATGGTGCTCACATTTTCACATGGTGGACGCATTCACTACCTTCCAGGGCTCACTTGACGACTTCACGAAAATGAAGCAACATGATGACGGTTTATGTGGCTGAGCCATAGCAAAGCCCTTCCGCTTTTCGGGATTTGAGTTGCACGAGTTGAAGAACCGTTCTAAATGAGGCTTTATATTTTGTCACTGGTATATTATATGCATTGGATTAGATTGCATGTTCGTATTCGAGTGTCATTGTGCCCAAGTCTAGGCTTCGTAAAATATGGCTTCACTCATTTCACACACACACAAGTTTAGTTAAGTTTGAACGATTTCGGCTATCGACTTGCTAAATAGTACTTTCAGATTTAATCTTATGCGGAAGAGAATTCGGCTGCCATTTGCAAGGAAGTGTTGGTCACGGTGACAAGTCGAGCTCATGTATTTAAGAAAATATCAAAATACGAAACTTTGCATGAAACCGGATAACCAATTACTTCAATACTAAGTTTTTCATAGGGAGTTCATTGCTTTAAGAATTTTTAAATTGGTTGCAAAATAAATTTTGAAATTTCGTCAAAATGGAGTCTAATGTGGTCACCAGTGAAGATGTTGTAAAAGCTTACCACAGCTTTCAACATTACGAAGAAAATGTAGAGCAGGAAGAAGAGGAAGATTCAGAAGACACATCAGTCGATACTGACACACAAATGCAGGCGCCGCTGCCACCGATGGGTAAAAAGAGGATGTCAAAGGCTGAACGTAAGAAGATAAAAAAGCTTAACAAAGCCGAGCAGAACGAAAAACTTCCACTGCAAAGCTGCTGCTTGAAGGCGGTGCACAATTGGACTCAGGAGCTACAGGAGTTGCGAAAGCAACTGGGCGAGATGGAAAAGCGCTACAATCTGGAGAAACGATTGAGAGAAGAGTGTGAGCAAAAAATGGAAACAATGATGCAAAACAATCCGGACGGATGGACTCAGCAGCATAATCATGATGAGTTAGCGTGGCGAAGAGTGAAAGGCTTGGATAAAATTATATCCGAGTTGGTCGTTGACCTCAAGTTCGCGGATGAGCAGATTCACCAGATGCTCGCTGACTTTGTGCAGTTTTATCAAGTGCGTGCTGCTGCTTCCCAGGCGGCTCAGGCTGCTGCTGCCATTGCGGGCAATCAAGGCTCCAACGATTTTGCTCCGTGGTACCAGTCTCAAGACATCCAGCATTTTCAAAATAGCAATGTGCAGCATCTGGAGCAAATTGCAGCTCCCATAATTGAGCCAGAGCTACGATTTCATGCTGACCAACGTGAACCTTACTCCGACATTTTAATCTCCATGCAGAATTTGCAAATTGGCCAGGGGCAAACGGATCCTGCTGCAATGTTAACGGCCCCAACTACCACAAGTGGTAACAGCGGTGACAGCGACAACGATTCGGAATTTGCAGATTTCCCTGGAATGTCGTACCACGTAAATGCATAATTAAATAATATCTTTGGCAAAAATACGTAAATGTTCCATAAATTGGGAATTGAGGAAAAATGTTGTATCTATGTAGCAAGTACGGCATACTTTCACTTGAAATTTTTCTCTTATTTTTTCCCTTCAGATTCGATTTATTGAGCGTTTGTTGGAATCGCCATCTGATCACATGTTCGACTCGGAGGAAACCTCATGTAACGCCGGCGTCGGTACTGCAGCTGCAGCTGAGGAATGGGAAAGTGGTTGTTAATAATTGCGGAGATATGAACGAAAGGATGAATATATCGCTAACGACATGGCTTGTTTTTTATTTCAGTTTTATGCTGATTTTATAAACATGTAGCGTAATGTAACCACGTTTGATAATAGCAGACTTTCAAAATTATCATTTCATCACACTTTATGCAAAATTTAGAAAACCTTTGTTGAGATAGCCATAACTTTAATACTTTTAAATGTTTTTTAATTCTAAGGTTGACAAATCCTGAACATTTATTTTAAATTGTTTCAACGTTGTAAATTTAAATTGTAAATTCTCATTTCATAACCAGCCGTATGCATTTTAGGTATATTGTTGCTAAAAATTAAGTATCAAGTTGGCGGTTTGAAAATTAAATCTTTTTTAAACACTTTAATCACAGTCGAACAGTTTAATTTAAACATTTAAATCCTTATTACACAAGTCCTTATATTTCGGTTACATACATTTTTAAATTGAGGAATGATTTTGGTGAATACTATTAATAGATTAAATGTACCGAGAATTCAAATTTATTATTATTATTAAGTAATTATTATTCAAAAAAGAAATTTGTACAGTAAGCAATTATTAAAGATAATTATGTAATTGAATTTAGCAAAATAAACAAAGTGTTATAACAATAAAATAAAATTAAGGATTTAAAGAATGACGTAATATGTCAATATGTGTATGTAGATAGGAACTGTTCAACATTGTTTAAAAACGTTTGTTGAATAAAAGATTAAAGTGATAGGTAAAAAGTTAAAGCAACTGCAAAATTTTAATTTTACCTTGGCTATTCGCGGCCACAAGGGAAGCCGAGTTTTTCTTCCAAGCCACAGCCGAAACAAATTCATTGTTCGCCCCAGGCCCCACCTCGCTTGATACCAGTGGCATGCTCCTGTTGATGTCGAAACTAAAGTAAAAAAGCGGCTCGGTCAACATCTTGTGGTAAAAGTAGACACAATTATTTTCCGAGCCACAGGCAAAATAATTGCCATTTGTGCTTAGACCGGTGAAATGCTGGAGATTTTTGTGTCCACTGAACGATTTCTCAAATGGTGGATACCCATCTCCTCCAGTGAATACTTTCCAGAGCTTGAGAGTTGCATCAGTTGACGCGGAGACGAGTTCATCGTCACAGCAAAATCTCACGTGGCTCACATTGTTCCCGTGACCTCGCAAGGATTCCATGGCCACCTTGGCCTGCCTGGTGTCATAGATGTACACGGAATGGTCCGCAGTACCCATCGCAATGTAGTGGGAATCATCGGGCGCAAACTGGACACAGTAAACCTTTGCCTTTCTCGGTGCACAAATCGTGGCAATCGACTTGTCCTTGTCATTTGCAGACCAGAGCTTCACCGTGCCGTCGTCCGAGCCAGATGCGAAAAGCCGGGCATTTCCATCTTTTGCCCAGTCGACACTCCAAACTCTTTCCTGGTGCTCGCTCCGATTTCCCAGCTTTTTCTTTCTAGACACATCCCAGAGTGTGACTACCCCGTCGTAGTCCCCACTCGCCATCTGATTCTTGTGGATTGCATTCCAAGCGATAGAACTGACCTTGCCGGGAACATCCATTTCCACACTAGGACGCTGCACCTCAATTCCAGCAGCGGTGGAGAGCACGTGATTATAATCATAGATTTTTATTTTTCTCGCGACTCCTGCCACCGCAAAGAATTCAGCGTCTTTGTCGAACTCGATGCTGGACACGATGGAATTTTCCGAATCTTTCAATGTCTTCAACTCCTCCGATTCCACACAGTCGAACGTGGCCAATGGCCTCACACTGTGGTATTGGATGATCTGGTTCAAGGAATTTTCAAAACCCTCCAAAAATTTCTTTTCCCACTGAGCCACATTTCCCGGAGTCATCATCATCATCTCGCACAGATCCTGGTCACACACAGGTACGGGTGGTTTCCGCGTTTCAAAGTAGATTTTCGCGAGAGGTTTGAAATGCCGAAGGAGGCAGTCCCTCCTTAAGAGCATCATGGAAGCGTCGTCCTCTTCCATTTTATTAGTTGCAACTGGGGCAAGTTGAGATGATTTTGGAGGACTCGACGCAGATTTTTCATAGTCTCTGATCAGAGATAAGTCTTTATTGACTATGTCGATTTTTTCGCTCAGTTTTTGCAGCTCTGATTCTGCGTTCGAGAGGATGTAGCCAAGAAACTCTTTCATGGGTTTCGTTTTGCCCCAAACGTCCTTCTGGACCAGGACGCCTCTTTGTGTCTCGAAGTCTTCAATTGCTCGGTTCAAGACCTCCAAGGAGAAATTACTGGGCTTGTTTAGAGAGTGCTGCAGCAGCTCAAAAGTGGACTCACCCAATTTTTTTTGTGTCTTTTCCATCCGAACCTCTTTTGACTTTTCGATGACGTCAATGAGAGCGTAGTTTGGAAATATTTTGTCCTTGTCGAGCATAGTCGAGCATTTGGGACATTCGGGATTTGGTAGGTGTTCAATCTTATCCAAAATGCACAGTCGGCAAAAAGTGTGGCCACAGTGGGCGCTGGTCGGCTCGCACAGTTGCTTGCTGCAGATTTCACAGGCAAAGTTAGGCGATGATTTGATTTCCTTGGTGATGGATGAGAATGTTCCAGGCGCAGGCCAGGTGCTAGGAGTGAGTTGTTTTTCTCTCCTGGGTGGTGTCCCTTTCAATTTTGGGTCGACCTTGACCTCTGTTGCCGATACTTTTACTGGAATTGCCGTTGGTGTTGATGCTGTCGTTGCTGTTGCTGTGATGCCAGCAGTAAGACCCCGACCATGCCCACGTCCTCGACCCGAACCTTGTCCACGACGACGACCTCCACTCCAGCCCCCGGTACCGCTACCGCTACCACCTCTACCCTTTCCACGTTTCGGCTTGTTGATGTCATCCATTTTGGTTAATTATGATTAATTTATAATCAATTAAATTCACCTGCCCAAATCGAACTCGTTAACGCTGCAGTGTATTGAACCTTTGAACGATAAAGTAAAAAATATTTAAAAGTAGCTAAATTGAATTAAACATGACGAAGGAATGATTATTAAATGTTTAATATTTTTTGTTAATAACAATTAAACAATAGCTTCACAAGGCATGGCTTTCGCTTTTCTTACTTTTTGAATCTTCGTCAGGAATTTCTTATGTAAAATACTAATTCAAAAATATCCAAACGAGAATAGAATTTGAGCAGAATAACAACATGTGTAATTTAGTCCAGCTCAAAATCCAGACCACGAATGATGAAGCGAACGAAAGTACATGTTTATGAAATTCAGTTTTGCAAAACTCATAACCTCAATATCATCATATCTTCGTGGCTTGACTATGTAACTGCGTCTTGGATCTTGAGCATTAAAAACAAGCATCATCATCATAATGCTAGAATACCCGTTTGCAAAATCTCCCTACCTTAGTAAAACGACATATTGCTTTGGCTTATTTTGTAAATTAATTTTAACTGCGATGTCCTGAGTGAGAGAGTAAAAATATTTTCACAAAGTTGTATAAACCACTCTGTAATGTAATCGTAATGTCACGAAAATGCAAGTGTTACATATATGCTGATTTGCAAAAAAACGCATTTTATAAAAATTGCAAAATATTTAACGAACTAAATACCAAGTTATGATACGAGGATTTTCGAGAATCATAGAAACTGTTATGTTGATAGCACAACGGAACATACTCGCTGATTTAATTAGAAGTGCAGATACATAGCCTAAAGGCTTGAGACTAGCTCTAGCTCTGTTTTATTACTCTTTGCACTTGAGATTTTAACAAAACTTCACAGTCACTCACTAGGAAAAATAATTCGATTTCGCCCAGCATAAAAAAAACTCGTAAAACTCCCCTACCTTGTTTTTTGTTTTCTCTCTTTGTCTTGTCTCCTTCAAGTCGCGTCATACGAATCAGTCAAGGTGAAAATGGAAAATCAAGGATTTTTGGTTCTCCCCTTAACTCTACGGACTAATAATAACATCATGCGTACATTCACCATTATTTATTTCTCTTTGTTTCCCTTTTATTGTTGCTTGCAAAAGAATGCCAATGGATTACTTCCACATTATTACAATACCATATATTTTAATTAATCGGAACTGTTCCAAATAAGCTGAAAATTTGTATGACAACCACCAAAATATGTCCGAGTTTAGATGCGGCATTAGATTTTAGTCATAATGTCTAATTGCCTAATTGTCATGATTATCATATCATTGTAATGCTTTAGTTAAGTAAATCGATTTTTGCTATACTCAATACTTAGTAGACACGTTAGGTACGGTAAGTTTGGGTTTTTCTAGTGCTTGACAAATGATCATCATTCATGACAAATGTTTAAATAAGTATCACTGCGTTTAGATATGACAAAACATTGTGTACATTATTAAGCCCAAAGCATTCATGTCATAATATTTTGCTCCACGAATCGTGGACCACGATTGCAAACGCATCATCATACATCATATATTGATATATGTTCATATTCATTGTTCATCATACTCAAATCATCATCAACCTGGGGAAGAAAGTTGCTTTTTTCTTCAATGCTATAAAAAACTCGTAAAGATTCTGCGTCAGCTCAGCTCCCATCCAATTCTTTCCTCATCAAGGCCAGGCCAACCTTGAATATATTTCTCCTCACCAAAACATTCTCTGTTGTTACAATGAGATGAGAGAGATTTCTACAAAAGATGCGATTGTGCATTAGTGAATGCATAGAGCCCCAAATTTATGTAGCTAATATTTATTTACATTTAGAGATTTACATGATATTTATTTTTTATACGCTCATTATAAGGGTTTGGCGGTTATAGTGGTATGAATATTTTGTGTACATCAAATTCTAACATTGCTAAAAAAATCTTTCCTTAAGTGGTTCAGTCTACATTAAACTGAAACTACACTTACATTCTCAACATGTCCAGATCAACAATTAAAATGGCGTCGAATGTACGCTCGATAAGCGTGAGCAAATAGTTTGCAATGAAATGCTTATCAATCACCATAAATCTTCCGTACCAAACCTTAATTGCTCGAACTGCTTTCGCCTTTTTCACGTTCAAAAACGTTCCGCGTGATTGCAACCTCAAACACCGGTGCAGAAATCGAGTTCTTTTTTGATGAACAGCAACGACTTCTTGAAAGCTCACTAAACCATCAATGATAGGCGGAAGTACGATGAAGTTGAGCAAGAGCATGGCAAAGTTTAACATGACGACACAGGGGTAGATTGGCCACTGGACATGACCACGGGCGCGAATGACCAACCATGACGTGGACAGGGTAAACCAGAAGACGCAGAAAAGTTCCATGTAAATGATTAGCTCTATGTAATTTTGAACTTTCGCCAAAATAATTCGGAGACAAGTGTAAATCTCGTGGAAGAGACTAAACTTTGAGGGGTTTTGGGTGTGCAAGAAATAAGAGACAATTTTAAACACACGCTCAACACCTGTTGCTGAGCATGATGTAAAAAAATGTCGCAGTTCGGCAAACTTCTATCCAGGTGAGGTAACATGAGACAGCTCTGATGATGTTGATGGAGAGTTCGATTCTAAAATGGGAATAATTGTACGGCCCGCTAGTGTTGACTGGGAAAACGTCCTGAGTTAGGAACTTTAGTGGTTCAGTGTCAGTGTACAGGAGAATAAAAGTTATCAGAAATGGGGAGCCAAACCCCACCACAACGAAGACACAAGCGAAATACTCAAGGATTTTTCCACAGTTCTTAGTAGCAAACATCCGATAGTTTGGCAACGTGTTTTGTAGATTCTCAGTGGTTTTGAGAATGTCGTTGATACTACTGACGATTTCATGAGCTTGAAAATATGTAGCATACCCCACAATCGAATACAGGAAAAGGGTCACATTGACGAAGGCAAGGATTGTGAGATGAAGCCAGCCAATGTCAGGTCGCGGTGCCAGGTACGAATAACGAACTAGAGCGAAGAAGCTTAACATTCCGTAGACCAAAGCATGAAAGACGAAAAGCCTCCAGACCGCAATTCTCAACGGAGACCTGGAAATTACAAGTTGCCTACGTCCGTTACCCCAATGAACGGGCAGAGGGGGAATCCAGATGAAAAGGATGAGATAAAGTGTAAACGCGAGATGCTGATTTTCCGTCAGCATTTTTACTCTTTTATTTTATGCTTGGTAAAAGCCGACCGTAATTAGAAGAAGGATTTGAACTCCACTCGGATATAATAAAAACGTAACTCAGTATTTGTTTTAGTTTGGGAACACCAAAATGATTTTGCAAATCGAATATTTCTATGAAATTACTGTTCCGTTAAGATATAAATACTCGGTATATTTAGAATGTGATGTGTGGTATAGTCAGATGAACGATATGTAGTAGACTACATTTTAGGCAATCCGTTCTATTTAAATTTCTTCCTAGCGATATAAACGTTTGCCAATTTTGCAAAAACAACAAAATTAGAGTAAATTTAAATTCGTTAAACTCTATTTCGGGAAGTTGTTTAATTAGAGTTAAGTCAATACATATTATGTAGCTTATATGAACAACTCTATTCAGTTTGCATCTTGTTTTTGTTGTAATATAAAAATGATAAATTGTTTAAATTATCTTGTTGACGGACATTCTTTCTTCTCATCATTTTCAATTCCAAGCCTGGCTTCCGTATTATCATGACATGATTGACGTAAGCATGGTTGAAGTCACGGAATTCATCAAAACTTTTTGAATTTGCTAGCATGGATTGCATGAGTAAATTACACACACGGCAAATTGTAACTTTGATTAGGGAATAAAATGTAATGCTGAAATGAAATCACTGTGTGGACATAATTTGTACAACTGTAAGTAAGAGATTATGCAACTAGCTATTTTATCATTTGTTATATCATACATGTTTCTAGGAAGCTGGAAGTAAAACTTACAGGAAATATAATTTGCCTAGAATAAACATTCATGAAATGAAATGTTATCTTGTAGTTATTTTGCATACGGTTTAAAATAAATGTACATTACTACATTACATATTGCACTACTGTAACCGTCATCCACTTGCAGAGTACAAATTTGCTGTCCATTTCTTAAAAACAATCGTGTTCAAAATATTTTCAAATATTTGCAACTGAAGTTTGTTTTCCGGTTTTGAATTTTGCACACCTCTTCGCCATCTACCATAAATAAACTGTGATTCTACCTACGTGCCTGCATATTTTTTGCTCGTATAATTTTACAAAGACAAAGAAGGTTTTACTTTCGCTACTCGTCTAAAGTAATGAAATATTTATTGATGTGAGATGAAATATTCATGAGACACTCAGGAAAGGCATTAAATTAATGGAGAAGTTTCATTCTTCTCTGAGGTCCAATTTAAGCAACTTGGAAATTGCTACCTACGAATACAACTCAAACCACTTTCTAATAGGCACCAAATTCTGGTATCAATAAAAATAAAATATAGAGCCAGGAAGGATTTACAAAGAAGGAAAAACTGAGATTGTTGACAATCTCAAAGTCGCAGTCATTGTATTTTTTGAAATTATCATAACGAAAATCAAATGTCATCATACAATGAAGTGTTTGATCGCATGAAATTCTTGACGTGCAATTATTAATGTAACGTTATACTAGTTCATAAAACTTATTGTAATTAAGATGAAAAAAGTGACTGGGGATACTGTGAAATTTGCACAGGAATCGTTTTTAAAACCGTTGATGATGTAGAACTGTACTTAAATAATAAATGAAAATCTTTGCACCGATGAAGATGTGTTAAAATGTGCTTGCTAATTTACGTAGGTGGATTGACTTAAATATTGTATTTTGACATCATGAAATGAAAACATCTCCCTGAAGCTTGTTTGTTTGATGTTGGGAAGCTTATTTTGGCGTATGAAAGTAGAGCGCAAATGTTTGTTAATTTGTGATGCCAAAAAGTCAAAAATGGGAAAAGCTGTTCAAGGTTGTAACAAATTATGTCTGTGTGCATCACATCGGAAGGAGAAAAGTCACATGAAGAATGGAAGGCTCGAGTCGCTACTTGCAAATTGTTAACCAATGCTACAATAATGCTAATCAACAGATTAAAATTTATGCAAAATGAATTAATGAATTCAATTTCATTGTTTTGGGTGAAAATATGAAGGAAATTCCGAGATCTGAGATTTACTTGGCATAAAAAAATGTTTTGTGCATCCACGAAGAACGAAACAAATGAGTTTCTCACATAATCTCATCTCAATGAAACAATGTATCAGGATAATTTTGTGGTCACTAATTAATGATTAGTAATTATAATAAAAAAGCTTTCTTGAAAATAATGGTGCGGTTTTCATAATGCTCGGTTGTACTGAAATCAGATTAGTTCATTAAATTCCCACAGTAATAGCAGTTAAATACCAATTTCAATCAAATTTGTATTTTACATTTCAGAAAAAAATTGTTATTAAACAAGTAAATTTATCGATTATATATAACACCAGTGTATTAATTAAAATTACGAAATCATTAACTCATATTACTACCAATTTTTACAAATTACTAGCACACAGAAACTTTTTTTTGACACGTTCTTCATTTCTCAGAGACAGTTTAATAAACAGTTTTTCACTAGCATAAGGCATTTTAGCAAATCAATTACCATAACACCGGTTTTCATTTAAAAAACTACATCTAAGAGTTAAACTAAATGTTTCCTCTTAATACTCTCCTAATTCCATAAAAGAATAATTAACCTAACAGCGTAGAAAAACTGCCTAAAATTCAAATGAAATATAACATGACAATGACTCATAATTAAATGAAATCCGACTACCGAGAACCAACAAATCCACAAAAAAATAAAAACCTGATCTAAATTCATTTATTTAACGGAAGTGTTCTTGTTCAAAGTCGATCTCGTTATCGGTTTTCCAGACGAGTTGCTCCTCGTAGAATTTGATGACAATCTGAGGGCATTTTAGGTTAGCGACACGAGCCGGCACGAAATCCGCCTCAATTGAGTCCTTCCATTTCATTAGGAAAGTGAGTTCACCGTGGGTGTCAGTGATGCCGATGATCTGCTCCGGTTCCTCTCCTCTGTCAAACGCGGTGACCTCCTTAACTTTAGGTATGGCCGGTTTACGCGGAATTCTTTTCGGAACCTTCCCCTATATCCATTTGTTGGACAACAAAATATTAATCCATTTTTAAGCTTGGTTTGAAAATTATGACAATGTTTAAACTGCCAGTTGAATCATTCGACTAATTAGGTACTAATTAACTGACCTTTATACGCCTTTGGGATTTAGCTCCAGCTCCACCCTTGCGCGGCTTCTTTGTCGGTGGTGGTAGTGGGGCCACTTTTGACGACCCAGCCTTAGATCTCAGTTTCCGACCGCCTTTCGAATCTTCCTTTCGCTGCTTTTCTTTCCACTGCTTCTCGAACTCAGCAATCAATTGCGAACAATCTAGCCTCTTTCCTGACTCCCAAGTATTGTCCTCTGCGTCGTAGCCCTGCCATTTGACGAAATATTCCACATTTCCGTTCGGTAAAGCCCGCTTGTCCAAGATTTCTTCCACGACGTACACCTTGCCCTCTTCATCATTGCCGGACAACATTTTCTTCTGTTGATCTAATTCCTGCTGCTTCTCGAACTCAGCAATCAATTTAGAACAATCCAGCTTCTCCCCTGGCTCCCACGTGTTGTCATCCGACTCGTAGCCCAACCACTTGACACAATATTCGACACTTCCGTTCGCCAAAACCCGCTTGTCCAGCACCTTTTCTACCTTGAACTCCTCGCCTTCACTTCCGTCCTCACTATCACTGTCCACATCCAAGGACGTCTTTTGCTTCCGCTGACGTGCCTCCCGCTCCTTCTCGAACTTGTTAATCAATTCCGAACACTCGAGACTGTCCTTGGATTCCCAGGTATTCTCGTGGGAGTCGTAGCCTAGCCATTTAACGCAATATTCAATCCTTCCGTTCGGCAGAACCCGCTTGTCTAAGATCTTCTCTACCGTGAACACTTCATCACCACTTCCGGCATCTTCGACAATCTCCTCTATATCCGACATCTTTCTAATTGGATCAGATGGCTGGAAATCAATGAATAAAAATAAAAGTATGAAATTTGATATTCATAATTTGAAACATGAATGACATTCATTTACAGAATTAAACTATAATTAATTTTAGTGAAATACATTCTGTATTAATGTCTTCTCTATATTAACACTATAACTGGCCACAGCGTAATTGATACGTGGAGCGACCAAATTAGATTACTTATGTACTTATTAGTTAGCGCAATAATTCACTAAAAATGGTTGAAGCAGACTTTAATCAATCGAGTTGAGTAACAATTAAAACTAAGTGAATCCTTTTTATAACTGGAATTAAATGTGTGTGTGTTATTCGATGAGATGTGGGAAACGAAATGAAAATAATGAAATTGCTCGGTCTCGGCTGTTTTCTCAATTTAACTCAACAAGTCAACAAATCGGGGATAAAACGAAAAAGTCCATTCCCATCCATGCTTTAGTAAGAAGATACATCTCCCGTATTTATGTAAAGCAGCGTCTGACTTAATGGACTTTGGACTTTCCTATCCTTCCCGTGCTGTCAAAAACGTATTTACATAATCCTATCCAAACCAACAGATTATGGTTCATTCCTTTCAGCGATTTTATGTATTCTTTGTTTTCATGAATGACTGTGTGCATTTACCCTTGTGGAAAAAAAAGTGTTTTCATCATTACAATTACCTTAGTAATCCCATTTTAGTAACCCCTCAACAGAATTTACTTGGTAATGTTTCATTAACTTGATGCAATGATAATGTTCACTTCCCTACTCAACGCAATGCAATTGTGATGGTAGAAGCAAAGTCAAACAAAGACTTCATTCGACTTTGTCGATCATTACTTACTTAAATCATCGTTAATGAGTATTTATCTTCGGGCATGCTTAAATGTTAATTGTTGCGAACCATCATTAATTTATCATATAAATTTATCTATGAGATTTACGTTGATTTATATTCGAATCTCCAAGGAATCCTTGTTGATGCAGTAATGGAAATGAGTGGCGTCTGCGTCTCACTCACAACGACAACCTCATACTCAACCTCAACTGTGCTGTTCTTTTTAAAACCATTTTTGAAAGCGAATCTCGAAATTGTCAAAATTCCTCACTAAAATACTATTCTACGCCAAAGGGGCACTGTGAGACAGACAGGAGAGACGATACTTCACGGCATGCAGATGCAGCACGCCTTTCACTCCAATAAAAACTTTCACCGTGAAACTTTGACTACTTCAATCAGAAGTGAACCTGTAAAATTATGTCGGGGTTCGTGCAACGCTTGACGTGACGGTCTCAATGTCCTAAATAGCTGAACTAAAGTTCATTGTTTGTTTTCATTAGTATCAGTATATAATATTAAAATATACAAGCCGACAGTGCTAACTAAAACATGTGCGCCAGTGGAAGTTTCGCCATGTAGTCTTTGTCTCAATTTAAAGTTTAAAATGTGAGTAAATCAAACCTACCCAATAAAGTTATTATGAGTTAAGAGAGATGCTGATTGTGAATTGTGTGAATGACGGCAAAGTAAATCAAATAAATCCTTTTTAAACCGAGAACGCGTTCCCATTAATTTGGCACATTTTAAACATTTCGTGCCTATGTAATCATTTATTAACTGATCAACATATTAATTTATCCTTTCACATCAATTGAACTTGGGGAACGGGCGGCATCTACTCGCTGTCGCTACTATCGATAAGCAGGTCCATTGCTTTAGATGATTTGACGAGTTTCATTCCAAAGACGACTTCACTTGCGCGAACCATGGCACCCACGCTGAGGTCGATTTTCTTAGATAGATCTTGGTTCAGGATGTTAAAAACAAATTGTGATCCGTCGCCAGGTCTTGTGATCACCGTGGTGGTTCCTAATTCGTGGTCAACAAATGATTCTCGCCTGTTTAAAAAATGTTTGCAAAACATATTTTTATGTCCTTTAATTAACATTTTATAGGTCAGCAAAGTATGATTGTAGGTGAAGTTAATCGAACTCATTACTTATCTACGCGAAGGCCCACGGTAAACGTCATGCTTTTAATGTCTCCGTCAATTGTCGTCCCCTTAGTCTCGTTTNTATCTACGCGAAGGCCCACGGTAAACGTCATGCTTTTAATGTTCCCGTCAATTGTCGTCCCCTTAGTCTCGCTTACCATAACGGCAGATTTGCTCCATTCGATTTTCAATTTCCGCATTTCTCCATAAAATCGGCTCCTCAAATTCTCTCTGGTCCCTTCATCCTCCAGGTCCCATCGCCGAGGCAATGAATTGCCAAACCACACGTGACCCTTGACTCGGTCCAAGAACTTCGGTATTTGAACGCGGTGACCTGGTGAGGGGTGTTCCCGAGTGACAGCAAGGTTCCCCTGAGTCGCAGCAGTGGATGGGCCAGGTTGTTGCTGCTCTTGATTTGCAGGCACAGGAACAACAGCAGCGGGTTGAAGCTCTGGCTGCCTCGGTGTTGCCGACAGAGAAATCAATTGTTCCTTCACTTCCTCTTGGGATTCCTGCTCGGGTTCCAACGACATGCTCGGTTCCTGCCAGATTTCAACTTCGTGGGACTCTGTCGGCCCTGGTTCACCTTGACGACGTTCCATCTCAACATCACTGTCTCCGAGATAATCCATCTTCTAACAAATACGATCTGAAAAAATCAATATATTTAAGATTGTAATACTTGTCTACTTATATTCTAAGAGCAATTATCGTACTTGTCGCAGGATGCGATGGCAATATGGCAAAGCACTTTTTCATAAAAGAAAAATTTTCAAATGTCTAGGACGTAATGTAAATATTTTGAAAATTCCTTATGGGATTTAACCGGGCCTTACATTTATTTGACAACAGGGAGGCGAGGAACAGAACTTCTCGTAATTTAATTGTAATTTGTAGCTGACTATTAAGGATGCAGTATTTTTATATACCTTGTTAAAGATGGACGTGAAATTAAATTAATTTAATTTAAAAAACAAAAACTTTTTATCAGCTCGGTTTGCGTTGCGTAGCCTTTTTATTTTTTTGTTCTTCCTGCGAGTGGACGCCTGTTTGTCAATTAAAGTTGCCGGGGACGTTGAGACACTCTATGATTAATTGAAATTGCATAAACACACTCCTTTGAATTGTATCAACTTTGCGAACAATCTTAGTAGTGTGCAGTTCTCCTTCCACCCAACGCAACGTTCCAATCCAACAGGATAAGACAAGCTAACCTGAATCAATCAGAATACTACATCAGAAATAACAATTTCAGGCATATTTTGTATTTGTAATTGTAAACCCAGTTTTACTGAACTTTATTTTGGAAGCGTATGAGTTGCATGAAAAATATTGGCAGCGTAGCATGCCATCTTTAACCTGAAGTAACACTAACGAGGAAATATTAAACCTTGTTTTTCTAGACTGCCCTTCCTACTTTCTGTGCTAACTACTAATGGTGAAAAAGGAAGATTGGCACATGTCGCTGGATGCAGCGGGCCGGCGTTC
>VYYJ01003246.1:0-17334 GCA_021029165.1 Cyphoderus albinus | reverse complement strand
TAGTAATACCAGTGGGTAGTTATGCCCGTGGGGAGTGGTGGTGATGGGTAGTTATACCCTATGGGTAATAAAGCCCGCTGGGTAGTAATCGCCGGTAACGGTTTTAATACACCCCCATTCTTATCTTTTGGACTACCCTTCAATTAATCCCTTTTGTTAAGATACAGTTAGTTGGTTGCTGCTTTTTACCATAAAAGTAATTTCAGAAGAATCTAAGACCTTGCTGAATTTTCGTTTGATGGTAAACTTTCTTTTCTTTACAAATAATTCACAACTACAAAGAAATGCAAAAGAGACTTTGGCAGTGCACCGTGAGAAACTAGACTAGAAAATGAAACGGGGGAGGAGAGTGAAACGTGATGTGATAGCAGAAAGGAATTACCGCGTTGCATGTCATTTTATCAAAACCGTGTTCAGAGAATTTCTCTGTGGTCGGGTGTGCTATGTGAATTTTATTTTGAATAATGTACGCTTTTAAAACTTTCTCGTCCTTTGACAGTAAAAGCATAACTTGAAAAATGCATGTGAGCTATCATTCTACATTATGTTTTCTCACCACAAATTTTACCGCGTTGTGTACTTAAGGTAGAAACAAAAATGCACATATCCACAATGTTTGGCGGCACGCACAGTCATCAAAATCAAAAAGGTTCAAACGGAAGAAAGAAACCGGCACTAGCAGCAAAAAGACAAAGAAATCTGTGAAAATAAACTTTTTTCTGGGATAATACCTAGCACTCAACTTCGCAGCGAGAAGTTACCAAAGACAAGTAGAAATGAGGAAAATGAGACGAATGGAAGGAAAAGGAGTAAGTTTTGATGTTTGCACGAGTGATGACTATACGATCGTGATGATGATGACGATGTTGCTGATTCAAAATACAAACATAAGGGTAAAACAACCCGAACCACGCTAAAGAAACTAAGACGCGGTGGTGTGATGGGTGCAAGGAAGCTGAAAAGAATGAAAAAGCAGAAGTAGTCAAGATATTTCGACACCATTATTGTTTGTAAAACAACTTGGTCTTCGTCAGGAAGGAAGGAAACGCATAGAAGTACAGCGGCGAAAGTGAAGTAGGCATGGGATCGTTTCAGAATACCGCGTGCCTGATTGTAGACCCTATCAATAATGTAGATGTGTGCCGAGCCCAGCATAGCATTATAAAACGTAATATTGCAACCTTCGGAATTTTCTGCTGTGTTTTTGTAACGGTGCAGTGAATTCACTACGGTTATCTATATGGCTAGACAAGCACCTACTTCCTCCTCTGACGGGACTACCTAAGGAGCGATAATATGGGCCAGGGGGATCATGGTGAAACAACCAACCACTTTTCACAAATAATATACATTGTAGAATCATTTGCTCTAATGTACTCTGGTCTGGTGATGTTCGTCGGCATTTTTTTTACTTTGTGCTGTGCGAAGCTCACCCGGGAATACTGCTTCATAGAAAGAAAGGCAGAGAGGCGATGTCGACAAAGATGTATCTAGTATCTGTCTATCTTTACAGCGATGTTTATTCCTGTGAAACGTATCTCTTTACATTTTATTGTTTCTTTCTTTTCTTTTTTATATTTTTGCAACTTCGGCATCAGAGGCACGTGAAGGATTTTAAAAAGTGCTTGTTGGACTGCTGGGGATATCAAGAAGGGAAATCTAGGTCGTTTGTTTTTTTCTTCAAAACTTGTTCAAAAGAAAAAAATCAACATGCCTTGATAGAGAATGCCTACTTTAAATATTCCATTTACAGAATAGAAGACAAAAGGAAACGGTGCCCTTTAAAGTTTTCCTCGAGGAATTTTCTGAAATATTGACAGTAGAAAGCGGGGATGAATTGGAGAGACATTGATGGATCAAAATAATTTTCTCCTACTTCCCTCTAAGCCCACTTTATATTTTCACTTTCACCCACAAAAAGCTTTTTTTCCCAACAAAAACGATCTTATGTCAGTCAGTGCTTCTTTGTATGGTAGCTCCTTTCAGTATATTGCTAGTCCCTGCTCGACTCGGGCTCAATAGGTTGGCTTTTTCAGAGCTTGGTGGGCGGTCGTAAAACTATCATTTTCTAAGGATTCCCCGTCACCATCCACTTTGTTATAAAAGTGAAAGGTGAAATGATGGAAGATTGTTTTTTCGAGAACATTGCTCATTTTTTAAAATTAAATTATAAGTAAACACGCGTCTTTTCAAAATTGAGTCTGAATTTACACACATATGAAAGACTGGAAATATTCGTTAAACATTTATTGGAGAAACCAGATAAAAAAGAAACTGATACACTTTTTGTTCAATGAAAAGTAGGATGAGATAAAAGATGAAATGTTTGATTCCGTTCTGTCTTTCATTCCTTTTATTCTTTATGTGCTGAAAAACTAGCATCTGAGCTCTGATTTTCAGATCGTTTCTGTTCTGCGACATGTCTGTCTGTCACCCTAATAATATATTATCTTCGTTCTTTCTGCTGCTGTTAGTTTGATACAAGGACCACATACCACCACCGCTTCTTTTCTCTTTACCACGATGCCAGGACAGTATCGTTCTCTCAGGGGGGAACATAAAATACTACATTATTCAACAACATGCTGCTGACACTTTTTTCACCAACTTCTTTTTGGAGACCAAACAGTAACGGGAGTGAACAGCAAAAGAGTAGTGAAGTGAGTGAGTGACTGAGTGAAGGAGTGAGAAAAAGTGGAGAAAGAGAAGAGAGAATGAGTGAGACTACAACAAGAAAAGAAAAAAGAAAGGGATAAAAAAGTCACTTTTCTTTCTCTTCTCCGCGTCATCTTCCCAAAAAGTCTAAAGAAAAACAAAGATAATGGTGGTGGTGGTAGCTTTCTCTCTCCTCTTTGCTATGTATATTTATACACATGCTCTCTTTATGTGTGTCACAAGAGTAAAATCCCAACGCAAGAGTGATAGAGGAAAGCTTAATTGAAGTTACATTGGACTATATTAGAAAATGCAGATAGGTATGCATATAGAGTTTAGTAAGAGAAAATGTCAACCGCCCAATGTCTTTGCTTGGTTTCAGTACGATACCACCTACAAACTTACTTTTGCTAACTTTGCTACTAATAATATTATATAATACAAGAAAGGAAGAGAGAAAGGATAAACGTGAATAAAGTCGAGTATGAATGTATATTTTTAGCCCGTGTCTGTGACGGCCTGAGGTCATCGTGGTTTTCCTTCGCAAACTTTTCTCAATACAAAACACAAAAAGGGGGAAAGAAGTTAGAAAAGTCGGAGTCCCGGAATAGTGCACTACTGGATAAAAAGAAGAGCATCATCCTTTACATTCCTTGTTCTCTTCTACATCTTTCTACTTCCTCGATTCTCTAATTTTTTTATTCCTTTATCCCGTGCTCTTTTTACTTGCTCACTCTTTGTTGTTGTAATGTAAGTTAGGAATGTAGAAATTCCCATACAAACACATTTCTCTCCGTCTGTGTACCTTACCGCAAATGCAGCACTTCCCTGCTTAACTCTGAGAATTTTCACAGGAGTCCATTGGAAAGAAAGCTGTATTAGTACTAGTATTACCATATCATATGTAATACCTTACAGCATTCACGTTTCCGCAAAGTGAGTATGCAGGCAGATGAAGAAGAAAGAAAGAAGGAAACAAACATTATATCACAGCAACCACCAAAAAACTTATGGGCTTACTAACCCTTAGAAAGACAAGAATGACTTGACTCGTTTACGAAAGGTACGTACGTTCAGGGATACTCATGTGCTCAATTCATGTGTCTTCACATCTTCCTCTTTCTTTCTTACTTTTTATAGGAAGGAAAAAAAGTAAATAGAAAAACGGATAGCAAAAATAGTCGCTCTGGTGTGATGGTAAAAATAGTGCTGCGGTATGACGGTGGTTGTGATATAGTAGTGTATATAGGAGAAGTTCGTTTCCCTTACACTTTGACTCAGGACTACAAAGTGGCAGCCTTATAGCACTTAATATATTTTTATTAGTGTTTCCTTGTTGAAAGAAAGGATACACAACAGCCACTGCTGGCAGACCATCACAACTCAGAAGTAACTCGCAGGGTAAAAGAAGGGACACAAAGTACCTAGAAAGCAAATGTATATTGAATCGTTTTTCACTGAGTTACACATGACAGGATACATGAATATATCACGGGAGTTTTATTCTTACAACTTGGGTAGGTCGGACCGGAAAGAGTGGATTGTATATACAGGGAACAAGTCGAGTAAATGTATATTATTATAAAGCGGAGGTGAAATATGTAGCTAAAATTGGTGAAAACGGAGTGAGCAGAAACATCTTGCAAAAACTCCTCCTTTCCCTGTCTGTCGCAGATTAGGCGGTTGTTTGTATCCACACTTGAATAAACTGGGGAGGATGTTGCGCCAAGGTGGGTCACGTTGACCGTCACCGTTATCATAATAAGGAGTCCACGTGTGATTACATTTTAAGTTTACATAGGCACATCCCTCTAAATCAACTGTGAAGTGATGCAGACGCGAACGCTTTACTTTTCACCACGTCCCGAGATAAGATGAGTAAAGAAAGAATATAAGGCTTAAAAGATTATTAAAGCATTCCATGTCTAATATTATGCTGTGCGCGTTGCAAATTCGTACAATATCCAACTGGCAGGCTTACTTAAGGTAAAATGTGTCTTAACATATGACGCTAAGTTGCCAACCTCACTGGACAGGACCAGTTTTATATGTACATAGCAAAAGTAATAGTAAGCACTCATCCTCCTCTGGCAGTTGTGGGATCTTCTCCACTTGCTCTCCCACCAAAATTTTCTTTAAGCAACTTAAATATCTTTTGCCCGGTAATTTGCTATACATTTATGCTCACTATACATGCATGTTGACCGAGTGTGGCGTATGTACGTTTCTAGTTACCGGAAACTTTGCTCAGATAAGTCGATGGGTCTTGTAGGCTTAGTTAGACATAATTCAGTAAAGTACACTAGTAAAGTAACCCAGCTTGATGATGATGTCGAGTATGGCGAGTATGGCGTTGACGTAGTTAAGTTGCCCTGCGTTGTTATTTCAGGTAAATCGATGAGACGATTTAGTTTAGCCTTTTACATACCGTGTGGTTGTCGAAAATTGATACTGTCTCAAATGTCAACATTTCCTCACTCTTTAGTTGCAACATAACAAACATATTATGCGTGTAATAAGATACTACTACGCAATGGTACAGCATAAGCAAGTTGCGCAACCAAATGATGTCAGTAAAGTTCAAAGGGATTGGAAGAAAGTGCACAATAACAGCAGCTGCAGTTAGATACACAAAAATTAACAACTCAAAATAGCACGCCATCAACCATCAATGATTCCTTTTTAGAATTCAAGATCGTTTACTGTACCAAGCCATACCATGAAATCTTGTTAAGTAATATGGTGAAAGCCTCTACGTAAAGGAAGAATAAGTTTTCCATTTTCTTTCGTGCACTACCTGATGTAACAGTACTTTGCTCTGTAGTATGTGAAGAAAGAAAATCTTCTTACAAATAGTAAACTATCATCATTAGAGCTTAGCGTGAGTCTGAACAACTCGCTGACAAGGCTCACTTTGAAGATCAGTTTACCTTAATGTAACCACAGCGGAAAGTATCTTCGTGGGGAAGAGGAAAGGAACAATAAAATAAACACGACCATAACACATTTGTTAGGAAGAAAACTGGCTCGGGAAAGTAGAGAGGAGAGGAATAAAGGGTTCAGCAAAAAAATTCTAATTTGATGCCTTCGCTTTCCATATCTTCGTTCTCCCCTCTTTTTCTTACTTTTCATCTACCCGATCGAAGTATAGTCTGATACCTCCATGTCATGATCAAAGGAAACCAGGTTACATAAACTTGCATTTTCGCAGTTAGTCTAGTCATCAGGGCGAAGTCGATCGTAAATAAAAAAGAAGCGGAGAAGTGAAAGTTGTGTTCATAAAACTGGTGACTTGATATACGGCTACGGCTATGACTCTCGCTTGCTTGCATCCTTCTTCTTCAGCTTCAGTCTTGAGTCTTATGTTATGTGTGCACTCAACTGCTCGCGATTTTGTTCCGCAACCAGAAAATACACAACAACACAACGGTACTTTCTCTGTGATGTGATGTGATGCATTCAAGTGATATAATGTATATATGAAAAGTAAAGATGTCTGGAAACCATTGAGCACTGGTAATAACGTTATTTTGTATCAGAGCAAGCCACACTGCACACAGAACTTATTTACTTAAAATGTATGAAGCCTAAATGGTCGCACATTATATCGAGCGAAAACGAAAAGCAGTTTAGGGTTTAGTTCAGCGGTGTGCATTTATTTATACACAGACATAACTAGTGAAGATAAAGTGGCGAGAGGATTTCTACACTCTCAACTTTGTATGTTCTTCTCCGTAAAAGCATTCCATATCGTCTAAATTATTTGACCAGGACAACCAGCGTTGTTTGCTTTTAAGTGTACATTTTACTCTTTCGGAGAGGAATACTCCTGCATTCCTGTAACCTTCTCATTCTCAGCAACTCCATTTTTATGTACACCGCAAAATGAGCAAATGAAAGTTGTGGCATCAAAAAATTGAGGAGGAGACGGCAGCTATTTTACAAACTATCAAGGAGTCAGAGTGAAAGTGAAGCATAAAAGGCAAGTAAATAATGTGGGAGTATGAATAGTGGAAATAGGAGGAAAAAGCAAGACGTGAAATAATCCTCAAGATTTTCTCATTTCATTAATCATTTTCCCTTTACTTTCTCTTAGTGGGAAAAGTACTGCTTAAGTACTTTACTCTTTTTGGTGTTCATCATGCAAACAAGATCCGCACATTCTGCAACGTTCTTTTAAGTTCTACGTACTTAACTAAAAGACTGTCGGTGGTCTGGTCTTGCTCTCCTGTCTGCCTCTGCTCATTCTTTACACAGTTCCATCAGAAATTGATCGAATGAATAAAGGCTCAGCGTGTGAGCATTATCGTCATTGTATGATCCTTCATGTTCCATTTAATACGGAGACTTCAAGGCTCTCCAAAAAAAATTCATCATTCTGCTCTGCTCTCGTCGTACTTTTTTTTTTTTTGCATGTCCCATTGTGCCCGGGCTTATGTCTTAGTTATAACTTCATCACAATCACAATGGCATTTCGATACGCAGGTATATATTCCACGCTTGATGCTCATGATCGCTTCATAAGGGTTGGCAACTCAAATTTTGGCACCATAAGAAAGAAAGTGTGAAGGGTATGAAACGGTGCATTTAGTGAGGTAACGCTGAAAAGAAAGGAAAGATACATACTTCAATCTTTGCATAACGAACTAGTTTGAGTGTTCTATATGTAGAACATAGGCAAAGACATGAACGGCATAATCCTCCGAAGTGGTTTTTAAGTTCATCAAGTTCTGAAAAGGAAGTGAATGGAGGACCAAACAAATCGCAAATGGGTAAGGAGGGATTGGGATTGAGAGTAACACTGGGCACGGTTTTCCAAAGAAGTGGTCTTGATTTGAGTTTGAAAAACTCATGCATCCAGAAAATTCAATCTTGGTCTCTGCGGTCTTTCTGCTATGCCTAAGAAATTTTTCAAATATCATTGTCTTATAAACCCACATTCACACATTTTGAATTCTAGTCAAGATTAACGTTACGACTTGGCAAATTTATATACTATACCGTAGGAGTGACAAAGGAAAAATAGTGGTGTTCTATAAGTTTTAAAATTTTGACATTGTCTTTGTCTAGACTAGGCCAGGCTACATACCCATAAAAATACCCATTCATCATTTTCCTTGTAAAAAATTCACGAAAAAGCCATCCTTTCAGTATTAGTAGAGTGAAATTTAGAAATTGACTAAGAAAAGTTGTCTTTTGGTGTGGCCGTGGAATTAAGACGATATAACTTGTACGTGTCGTGTGAGTGTCGACCCAGTTGAATGTGTGGATTAAAAGGGAGGCACCTCTCTTATTTAACAATGGGAGTGTTGGAAAAAGGAAACTGTCCAGAATCCTTCCTTGAAAAGAACCACACCAACACCGTGACGGCCAAACGAAGGCACTTTCCTTTTCAAACTTGGAATCATCTCTCTCACTGTTTTTATGCTCATGTCATAAAAAGCAGGGAGGGAGAAAAGCCAGATAGCTGGAACTGGCAGGATCATACATACATGCTCCCAGAGCATAGGTATCTTACTTGTGTAGTAACACCCATTTGTGTGTGTAACTGCTCTGTCTCTGTCTGGATCTCGATAATAATTTATACAGGTACTCTATCATTTATGTATACTTTGCCTTGCCGTAGTCCTGCTTTCCTCTCAGATTTTTCACGAACGAAATTGTGCGACGCGACCTAAACACTCTGAGTGCTTCATTTTTGGTAAAGATCCATAAAAGGTTTTCTGTGTGCGAGATTTTTTGTTGCCGCATGGCATTAGACGACGCGTTAAGGTAATCGTACAAGGCATTCACTCAACTCAAAGTCACTCAACCCAGACAAGTCAACCATAATTTTTTCTCGTCGCACACGTCCTCCTGCTCAAAACAAATTCACCAACACGAGGAATGAAATGGAATCCATCTGAACTCTGCTAGATTTTCAAAATTGAAGTGAAGGGTAATAGAAATTGTATGAATGACTTCACTTGACTCAATGTTCCCCATAAGCTCGCCGTCGTAATCATCATGATCATGATTGTCGTCATCATCATGGACCTCATCGTGCAACAACTAAAATTGCTTTCTGATTTTGTGAAGGAATGGTAAAGCGAAAGAGCAAAAATGTGCTAGTTACAACAGTTATTTTTGTCAAGAGGAAAAACGCGGAGCGGAATGACTCCATGATTCTATTATCTACAGTGTAGTACATATGTACATAGGTATTCTTACAACTGAAGAGAATTTTCTACAATGACCTTTTGTATACATTTAGATTGTGATAGAACAGAGGACAAGAAAAGAATGAAATGAAAACTGCTTTACACTGGCTCTGGCATGGCAAGTTTTCTCTTTTCCATTTCTCGAACTTTTAGTTTCCAACTCTGTATATATATGTATTGCAACTCTACGGAAGATACGTTTTATTTCCTGGCTAGATTACACCATTTGTTCAAATCTACACATTCCTTATGCATCATTACGCACGATTCCATTGTGGCATTTAATCTGGTGAGTAGGAGGAAGAAATGCAAAGGTACATTTTCAGTGGAACTCTGACTTTACCAGACTCTGACTCTGACATCCATTCTTTAGGATCTCTGGAGTTTAGACTAAGTTAGTCAGTTTACACCTAAATCCACTCGCCCCTCGCAAAAGAGAATCAAAGCAAATCAGAGAACAAAGAGAAATAGTAACCATGCTTAAGTATAGCAAAGCTCTCTCCAGCAAGCAACCCATCTTCCATTACTATAATTGTTTAACTTTGAGTGGTTAACTGCAAACCCACCATCAAACCAATTCATGTGCAATTACTATTATTGACAGCTTGAAATGATTTAAGATTGCTCATTTTCAGTTCCGAAAAGATTATCAAATTGTTTTTAGCGATGAACTTACTACATATTACGTTCTCATTTACAGCTTATAAATCTTGTTTTGAAAAGAAAATTCCTGGTTTACAACCTTCAATCTTCACTATTCCATCTTGTTACGAAATTTTCATTTTAAAACATGTCAGCACTTTCATGAAGGCAAAGACCTCGTCTGATAACTATTCCCTACGGAATTAAATGTCGTTGTATCACAATGAACTAATCCAATTGACTTTCGGCGTTTGACTAGTGAAATCTGAAATCTCGCTTTACCTAAATCCTTTACTTCGTGGACGAAGCTATAAACATTCATGTACAGTATAAAATGCTACTAGAATGCGATGTTGTTAGTTTCGTAGAGTAGAGGAGGAGAAAGTGGAAAATGGTGTTGGTTTCACTTTTCACTCAGTATATCTATCGCATTCCTATTACTTTGATGCCATTCTTCTCTTTGTGAGTGAGTTAAAGGTAGACTCTTTCCTTTAATTGAGCTGGGTTTTATTGACTTCCTATTATAAAGCGCGAAGTAGAAAAAGAATCGAGTGAGTGAATGAGTAAGTAAAGTTGAGGAAAGTGAAAGAAATGAAGGGGTAAAAATAAAATAGGAGTAGTCAAGCAAGTAACTAAAGTTGGCGGATAATGGTGAACGTTTCTTTTCTTCATAGGAACAGGTCTTCAGAGTGGATGAGTTCTTTAAACCATACCAGTTCGCTGTACGGGTATACTACCAGTAAGTAAAGTCATATTATGGGCATGTGCAACTCTAGGAAGCTAAATGCGAAATAGCCAAATGTTTCCTTCTCACGTCAACCTTTGCCCAAATCGCACCTTTATGTCTTTCCGCACAATAAACTCTAATTTCAGTTCACTTGCAATTATTCCCTTTTATACCTGCCTCCACCTCCTGCAAGGATATCACTGGTCTGGATCTCGGCGTAGAAACGGAAATGGAGGATCAGAGTGTTTGTTTGTTGTTCGACCGCATCTGGTGGAACTATGAACTGCGTAGCTCACAAATGCGATGTAAAGAAATGAAAAAGATAAAAAAACGAGGAAAGGATGAGAATAAGAAGAAGCAACTCATCATTTCGTCTGTCTAACTTTTCCTTGTGTAAAAAATCTTATCCCTATCCAACAGAAAAATTGCCTACATCCATATTACATACAAACACCAAAATTACGCCGTTGTCTTTGTCAGGTATTAGTATATGTACGTACATAGCATAAATACCTTTGGCCAATTATTTTTTGTGACCCATCGCTTCTTCCTTCCTTCCCACTTCCTTAAGAAGTCAAGTGGCCAGAAACTATTTGCTTGTATGGAAGTAGAAGAGGGTGCGTGCAAGCAAACAAGCGAGGAAGAATCAAGTGGGTATAACCGTAACCTACCTATCTATAAACATTACTAGATTCAGTTAGATCCTAGCGCAGTCAACAGGGTAATATGTATTTTTTGTACGTTCTCAGTTCTCATCTCATCATTGACGTTTCCTATAAATGGAATCTTGCATGCTAGGAATTTATTATCGTCTATCATTAATTTCTTCTCTTTCTCAATTTCATGTTTGAATTCGCTCCTCAAAACTTGCCGAGAAGGCTCAACTCTCTTGCGGCGTCTCTCTATTAGCCGACTCTATTAGCTGGCTATAAAATTTCCTAGGACCATTATTAGAACCAGATTGTTAAGGTTTATCATCCTACTAAAATTCATACGTTCTGAAATTACTTTGAGCTCGAAACGTTGTATTATTGTTGTTGGAAGGGAGTCCCTTCAAGGGACGATGTGTTGTGACTGTGACTGTGTGACTGACACTCCTGTTTACCCAATTATATCATCACATAAATTTTTCTTGAATCTATCCACGTAATTATATCATACTGTCGTATAGAAAGGATTTTTATGTTCTTCAATTCACTCAATGTGGGTTGGAAATCCCTGGCAGAGAAAATGAGTAAGTGCTTTTCCTTTTGTTGGCCATAAAATCTCTCTCCTCCTGTCCATAACCATTTTCAGCGTCCTCAATTCGGAAATAATAATAGGAAATGAGGCAAAAGCAATAGAATGGCATTCCTCATTTGTCAGACGGAAGATAATGAGAGAGGCACATAAAGTTAAATAGGTAGAGAAATAGATCTGCTCCGACATGATAAATGAAGTTAATTTAAGTTTACGATGACAATGTGTCAGCACAAATGTCATTGAGGAACGAACTAATGATCTAATTTCTCCGTAGCCAGTTTTTTTTACCCAACTCAAGGAGAAATTGAAAGTGACTCCGCTTTGTCTTTCTATTTTCTATTAAACGAGCCCTTTCTCTCCTTCGTTTCTTTCCAATTACTTTTAGTAACTCAGACAAGGTTTTTATTTTGTCATTGAACATCAGAACATCACTCACCTGACAAAAAGTTGAAGAGGTTTGGATCGGCATTGTGGCATTCATTTGATGTTGTTGTTGTTGCTGCTGTGAAGACCAATGTTTACTCGATTCTAATGCCGGAAGAATGAGGTCCAAATCCATATCTTTACCCCAGTTTTGTTGCTGCTTATGATGAGTGTCAGCTTTTGGGGTTAGATGATGCTTGCCCGGATTTATTGTGGACGTGAGAACAACACCCGACTGCAGGAATAAAATTATTTGTGTTACTTATATTGTCAATAACAAATCTCCAAAATATGACCAGACTACAAATTGCTGACTAACAAAATCATTGTTATTAAGATTCAATCAATGCAATCACATATTGATTCATACCTGCACTGGGGCATGATGAGACTCGTTGGACCATGGGTGATGGGCCAAACTTATGTCACTATCACTTGGAGGTGGTGGGCAAATTGATTTGGCGATATGCGAAGGGTTAATGGGAGAGGAAAGAGATGGTGGGTCAGTCATTATATTAAAAATCATGGAAGAAGTGTTCGGATTTCCGGCAGAGTTCCCATGATGGGCTTGTGATCCACCAATGTGACCCTGTTGATGTTGGTAGCTGTCATGGCTGTTGGCATTTTTACGGCTCGGCGAAACTTGATTGGGGTAGCTATCGTCTGATCTTGACTCTGATTGGAGACAACATTCGCGAAGTAATTCGTTGGACTCACCTTGACATGACGTGTGAAGAACCCATTCTTCAGGTGCTTCGACGATTCCGGAGGTGGCAGCTGTGCCAAGTGAAGCGTGTGGGAGACCTGACGCTTGGCAAAATAAACTACCACTTGCACTAGTACCGACACCACCGACAACCGAACCGCCGCCAGATACGGCCACCGTAGCAAGTCCACCAGTGTCATGATGAGACAGTGGTTGCGGATGAACAAGTAAATCAGCCGACGTAAGATGAACATGTCCCTGAGGAAATTGCCCTTGTGCCATAACCACATGGGTGAGAGGTGTTGCCGAGATGGTGGCAACTGGTGCTGAACTGGATAAGTCTCTTGTTGGAGGTTCCGGCTTTCTTGCTTGATTTGAGTCGTGATGAGGGCCTTTCTTGGACCCCTTCTTGCATAGGGTTGCGTACACCTTGTTACCGGATGATGATGGTGCTCCACTCGGAGGAAGAAATGAAGTTGTAATAGTGGAAGGATTATTAGAGCCTGAAGTTGAGCTTTGACTCCCAATCGCCTCTTTTTCTCCTCGAGGTCTTTGGGAAACCTGTTTGAGCTCATTGTCCATGGCGGCCTTCGACGACCGCAACATGCCTCACTCACACACATTACCTACTTTTCTGATCAAAGCTACAACTAAGATTTCCTCTCGTTGGCAAATTACACAGAGAAATATTTTTATTATTAGCTTGCCAGCTAGGTACTGCCACTGCTAATGCCAATGTTGTTGCTGCTCGTTCTACTGCCACTCCGATCATTTTTCATATTCCAACTTTGTGACAGAGGCTGAGAGCGGAACCAATGTTTGATTTGGAAAATGAATTCCTTTTGTCGGTTTCCCTTTTCGTTTTATTACTCAAACGTTCTCTGTCAGCGCTGAGGTTGAGGTGAAAACTTCAGTCCTTCAGTCCCGTCGTGTCCTCTCAATAAAATAAAAAGGAGAAAACTCGGAACACGACGATAGAAACGTGGTTCGTTGTGTGTGACTGAGATTTCTCACGAGAAGTGAGTCTTGACATTCCCCAAGCAGAAAAGTAATATTATGATTTCTACTTTTTGTACATTCACCTTACTTACATCTTGAACAATACTACTAATAACGACGTTGTCCGGCGAAGCGAACACCATTAAAGGGCCACATTATTTAACCACCTGCCAGCACCAGATATATGAGATGACTCTCAGAGGTATTGAAAGCTATTATTAGTATTTTTGGTTTAAAGCTTAACAACTGCACATTTCTATGTGACTTAAGTAGAGCACCACGTGCTGAAGCATGGAAAGTGAAGAAGGGAATGACTTTCACCTTTGCTTTGTTTCCTTAAAACCAAGTACATCAGTAGCACTTATCAATAGCTTCTTTCTATTCTACTCTACAAAGATAACTTTTTTATCTTGGAATTTTCGCCCATTTTTGTAAAGAACTTTGGGAAAAGAAAACTGTGGCAGAGAAAGTTAAAGTTACGCTACATGTTCCAGGGCTAAAACCGGATAAATGCATACAAGAGACAGACACAGTTTGCCAAGTTGTGCTTTGTCTAGCATTATTGAAAGTTACCGCACTAAGACCACCACCACTTCACCAGCCATTTCATTTCACCAGCTTTTAATCCAACACATTTATTTCACTGATTTAGACTGCTCTTGGTTTGTAAAGAGGAGAAAGAGAGAGAGAGAGAGAGAGACTAGAGTTTGCTTCCAAAGACCGCTCCTGGAGGAGCCCAATCGTAAACTGACTTTTTGCAGCCCTTTACATATTCAAGTCGTCTTCTGGCTCTCACCAATGGCAGGAGCAGCAGCAGTTCGCTTTTCGTACTTCTCCCGGTACTTCTCCAGACTCCGGAATACTTTCCTACTAAGTTCTTTCCCTTTTTCTCTCTTCTCTACTTTCTCCCAGCGTACATCAGCTTTCACCCGAAACTTGTGCTAAGCTCACACAGATCAAACCGAGCAGCAGCGGCACCACCATTTCTCTCTCGCTCTCTCATTCTTATGCTCGTCCTTTAGCTCCAGACATCATTTACAGCAATCTAGTTCGCTTTTTTTCTCGGTCACCCCAGGAAGACGATGGATACAAATACAAGCATACTTATGTTGTTGTAGCTGTAGCTCAGTCTCAGTTGGTAATCGGCAGTCGTCAAAACTTAAAAAGTTTCTACACAAGATAACATTGTTACGCTAGCCCTTCTCCGTTGTTGAGTATGCGGTGCTGTGCTCGAAGCAGGCACACAAAACGGGGACAAGGAGGAAGGTGCGTGAAATCCTAATTTTCTTCTGTTAATACAATCCAGGCTATACTTTACTTTACTTTGCTTTCACTCCACGAAACGTGTCACACGTCGAAAGGAATTGGGCGATGGTGTTGACGTTGATACAGAAAAAGCATCAAGTATAAAATAAAGTAGGTAGAGTCCACTGACAATGATGCTGATCATGATGATAATGATGATCATCATCAAAGAATTCAATCTCTTGTTTTCCCCAGGTGTGCAAACGGAATTTCGACACCTTGCACCACGTCGATAATATTCCTAATCAGAGGCTTGTATTAAAAGTCGGTTCTGTACTACTACATAACTTCCTACTGAATTTTCACTCCATGCTGTTCTTTGATCACTTGATTGCTATCTATAATCAAATTGTAGTCACTAGTATAATGCTAAAGCTGGAAAATAAAATCAAGAGGGATCTCGCAAAATTCATATGAAATGAAATGAAAGCGTAATTCGATGATGATGAACATGTCTGTTATTTGTCTGTATAAAATGAGGCAATATGAAATTAGATTTAGCAATGAATTCCTTCAGGCAGAAATGACGTTTGACGTTATTTATTTGCTATACTCTATAGTTTTGTCAAGCACAGAAGCATTCATCTGTACCGTATTCGCATTTCGCATCGAATCTAAAACCAATTCTAAGAAATTGCAACAATAGTAGTAGACACATTGTGTTTGGAAATGGGAGGTTTTCGATGCTCAATGTGAAAATGAGGTGATGGTGATGTATGTTTGTAGGTATGTAGATAATTAATTGACACACTATAACAATGGGATTAGCGTAAAGAACAAGACAAGTGTTTTTTATTATCATGTTTAGATATTATCGAATATCCACCCCGAAATCTTTTTCCGCTCCTTTCTCAATCAGTGAATGAATCTTGTTGGCTTCCTCCTGTGTTAGCGTTTTACTCATATGTCGATACACGATTCGGTAGCAATGACTCCAGCGCTGTTTCTTCTTGTGGAAGAATTCATCAACCAAAGATACCTGAAATTGAGCCATAAATACAAGTTAGGATAGCATCTTTCGGTACTTTGTTTTAAGAAGACAACCACACGCCACCAATGCCGCTTTCGCTCTGCACAACTTAATTCTAACCGACTGAGGGTAGCGAGTGGTAGAGCACCTTGCTACACTACACAGGGTAATAATACACACAATGATCAGAAAAAGACAGCTCCCACCCGTGGATTGTACCACACCACTACTTACACACAACTTTCTTTTCCAACATAACCTGAGTAATAAAATCTTTTCCGACAACAGTCTTTGTAGAATGTAATGAAAATTTTATGTAAATTGTTGGAAATGGGCTCACCTGCTCTACCAAGTCTCCTCCGATGGATCGGACCAAGTCGTAAAAGTCTGCACTTGAGAAAGTACTGCCTTCAGGAATCCAAAAACTTATATCGTTTGTGCAAGGTGGATATTGACTCACGGGCTGTTCAAGAGCCAGACAAAAAGAAAGTACTTAGATAACTTAAGCAGGAATGTTCAAAGAAGAATCGTTGTAGATCAAGTAGACAAGCTGGGCAGACAGGGGGAAAATGAAAACTTAGATTGCCTTCAATTTGATTTCAATGCTACGGCACATTCAATGTAAGTTGAGATCTGAGATCACGCACTTCTGATGTGATGTGACTAAGCAGATTTTCTAACATGACAAGGTAACTTTTAACTTCCGCTCTCCCAAGAAAAGTTGTTTGGGTCAAACTTACTTTGTAAATGACAGGAGTGTAAGGATCATCTTTTTCAAACTGATGGGTTACTCCTCTGTCAACACTCCAAAATACTCTGATATCCGGAATCTGGTACAATTTCATGGCCAGTCGCTCCAGGCCCAGCCCGAAAGCCCAGCCCACTTTGTCTCCTGCTCCAGCTACAATTTCAGTATTGAAAATTATCCGTTAGTGAAAAGTACTTGAGTCAAAAATTGGAGAGACAAGAAATTACCGGTACACATGTCTTCTAAAACTACGTACTCTACAAAAACGCTCTATAAGTTAAGTGTTTCAATGAAAAAGAATTATCGATATGTCTGTCTGGCGTGACCTGGCGTGTTCAAAGTCAAAAACCATATCTAAATCTAGATCATCATTACCTCGGCTATCATCAAAACTGGAAGATTTTTAAGGATCAAATTAGACGCTAGAATCTAGAAACTGGCCTTTCCATTCTTTTTCTTACCGTTTTGTAGAAGCTTTTGTTCCATTATACCGCAGCCAAGAACTTCCAACCATTCCCCGTTGTAGTTCATTTCCAATTCCCATGATGGATGGGTAAATGGGAAATACGTCTCCACCCATCGCGTTTCCACGTCTGGAATTCAGCAAGAGAATTGTTTAGGGTGCGTACTCGAATCAAAAGTCTTAAATGAATTTCTTTCTTACTTCCGTCTCATTTTTATTTCTTAAGATTTTTGTATAAAGATCAATGCACTAAA
>VYYJ01003245.1:0-17346 GCA_021029165.1 Cyphoderus albinus | reverse complement strand
TTCTTATCTTTGCTTTGCGTTAGCACCAGGCACCAGAGCTGCCATCGGCCAAAGGGTAACAGAACACACGCAAAGCTGACGCAGCAGCGACAGGCATCATACCTCTGTCAAATTGAGTTGAGCTGTTTAATCATAGAAATCAAAGAGATTTCCGACGCGGAGAGTGTAGAAAGTAGAATGTATAGTTTTGGTCTTGTTCAAATATTCTTTTTAAGCGATGCCAAAATTTGTCGCAGAGTTTTCATAGTTTCATCACATCATACATTTTCTTTTCTTCTGCTCTATATGATTTTTCATGGTGTGAAATTTCCCATTCTGTCTCAAAGTGAAGTAGATGTGGAGTTAATGCTTTCGAAATTAATGTGTCCACATAAAATCTTATCATATCTTGGTTACATGTCATGCTAGTCTTAGAATTCCTGCTTTTCTTATTAGTATGCTCCATTCTTCATGAAAGAGAAAATGGTCCCGGTTGATAGTAAAATAAAATAAAGCAATCCGACAGGTCTTATTATGTTTGCAGCATGAAGACACACAACAAGTGGTTATGAATGAATAGATTTTTTTCCTTTTTTACTTACAAAAGAGAAAGAAAAGGAATAGAAGCGGAAAAAATGTGTAGTCAACAACAGTTCACACACTTCACTTGGGTCAGTCAGTCAAGCAACCTAATATTATAATATCACCTCTCTTGTAAAACAATAATAACCTATGCTGAATAACATCGATAAGCAACATCCTCACAAGAGTATAGGGAAAGGCAAGGCATTTTCATTATTAATACTCGCGCAAGTTAAAGTTCGGGTTTTGAAAGATTCCGTATTCTAAACTGGTATTTCATGTGTTGAACACCAGAAATGAGCTGCAGCGGTGTCAAGCATACTTTATTCGATTCTTGAATCATTCTTGTTTTTTACTTTACCTACATACATAACATGCTCACAACGAATCGTAGGTAAAAAATACAACTGTATTTATTTTTGCGATCAACGTAATGCAGTCACTCTTCTGAACCACGAACCAAACTAACACAACTTGGCTTCTCATTTTACAAAACACAAAAAGTGTTTAACCTTAATTGTGTACTCATTAGCGACATTTGGAAATGTATGGTATAAGGTTACATTACATTCTCTCAAGAGGAGAATCATGAAAATTGTAGAATAAACACAAAGTATGATAAGTGGATATCTTGAGGTAATAAAAGCTCTCAAATGCACATCCTCATCCTGCCATTGTTGAGTTTGAAAAAATAATCGTACATAACTAAAATACTCATTTTCTTGTTTTATGCTGCAATAAGAGCATCATAATAATCAGACTTTAATTCATTTTCACGTATCGCCCATTGCATCAATATTATCAATGAAGAAGTAAAGAAGTTAACAAGTATGATTTTAAGGGCTTGAATTTCAACTTGCTACAACTCATTTTTTACAAAGTGATTTTTGTGGCTCATTTTATTTTACTTGATTTGAAATAAAAGGGAATCAATGCCATCCTAATCACGAACTCATCTCAGATCTCATCTAGAAAAAAGTGAACGATTCGATATCGACCTAGAAAATGCAAAACCAATTCCACAAGGCAAGAGTATAAAAGATATTATCTTTCATAAAAATCTTTTACTTTTTGTTAGTTATGAATTGAATGTTTGCATTTAATGTGCTGCAACTGTAATCTAGCAAATTTTTATGATTCTCTGGGGAATATTCACAATCCGACAGACCTGTTTCAAGTCTGTTCAAATTTGCAAGCTTTCATCTGCTATTGGTTCAGAAAAGAACTCAACTCAACTTTAACACGCACAAAACTGCTTTTGGCAGTGCTTGTGGCTTTCTGTAACACACTTTTCGATTCCCTAAATTGTTTATTTTTCATTTTATAAAGCTCATTTAAACTTTAAACATCTTAAATTTATCTCTTCAATTGTTTCAATTGATTTCATGGCACGTAAAATTCTCTCATACGAAGTTAATTTCTTACTTAGAATTAGATTGAATTAGAAATTTTTTCCCGAAAAAGCTTATTACAGTGATGCACTTTTCAGAATTTTATCTAAAATGTGTCCATCTCCACAAAAATAATTTATTACAGAAGTAATACGATAAACTTTTATTTTTCGGAGTGAAATGAATTATAATTATTAATTATTAATTATGAACTTTACCTGACAAAGAGTAATCCAAAATATAAAATTGTCGCCCTTTTTGTAAGGATTATTAACTAATTACAATTAATTAGTATGGCACAGATAGAGTGTGGCACAAAACAACTGGCGTTGCGTTTCGTTTTCTCCGCCCTCCGAAAAACACAATTTTTACTATTATTTAATTTGTACTACACACTACTTTGATTATATTTCTTTCGAAATCAGGCAACCAATCAAACCAATGAATTATTAAATTATTACTGCCTATGCCCACACGCAACTTCTACATTTTACTTCCGTTGCACTAATTGCTGTGTAATTACACGAACAAAATCACAAAATCAACAGCGCTTGTGTTTCATCTACTTTCTCCAGCAACTTTATGTCAAATAGGTATTAATATTGTGGAGCAGTAGAGCATTTTTGCATACACCACGGACACAAAAAACAGAACGGAAACACTCCACGTGCACTTTGAGAATGATGCGTGGGAAAGAGTTTTAGGTTTTGCAGGCTCAGTCTGAGCTCCTTCGCAGAAGACAACCGAATAGTAGCAGTGATAGCATAAAGTAAAAGGGCGAAAGAGTGCCAGATCTAGAGACGAGAAGAGCAGCCTCAACTTACATTCACATCAGTCAGCCTCCGCCTGCAGTGTATCATTCGCTCACTCACTCGCTACTATTTACTACGATAACCACTGCTCCACCATCAAACACATCTCTTGAAACTCCACTGACTGCGCTATATGAAGGAAAGGAGTACTGCGATTAGTACATTTTTGATTTTGGAAGCCCACACAACAGAACAAATGAAAAAGACCTAACACAAAATGGCACATACGCAACAAAACAAGAAAATATAGCCGTCTATTCTTTGCTAACTATGCTGGCTCACTTCAGATTTTGGGCCTAGTCTACCGTTACCACTACACCGAGGTAACAGAAGGATGGCAAAGTATCAAGTAAACAACAATAATAATATAAAAGCATCTCTCTTTTACCAGCACCATCAATAGCGGTGGCAGCAGGTTCCTTATTATTTTTTTTCGTGGCTTCACCTAACTCACAATCTTATCGGTTGTGTCCCACTATTTTATAATGCATTTTGTATTATACCACACAACCAACAAGAAACCAGCATTCAATCGAGGAGCTAGAGATTCTTTCTTATTGTTGTTTTGCAGAAAGGTGCAACCCGGTGTCTCTTGTCTTTTAATGTATGAGGAACACGAAGGAGCAAAATATACAAAAATGAAAAATAATAAATGGGTAATCGTTGATGCTGTTGATAGTGTGGTATGAAGGCAAGTCAGACTCGAAATATGTAAATTGTAATAATATGAGATGGTGTAAAGTAAAACTTATACATCAACGGCAACTAAATAACCAAACTGTACTCACTAACTTGACTCTCTGCTCTTCCTTCTTTTACTTTTAAAATGCAATGAGCAATGAGCAAAGCCTGACGTGACAACTTAAACTTTCGTAATAATATTTAGTAGTAATATGGCTGCACGGGTGGCTGTAGAGTAAAGCACTGTTAATATTAATATTGCTCAATGAGGTAATGAAAAGTGTTTGTAATTTGTGGCACAAAAAAGGGAATCTGGTTGATTCGAGTTGCACAAACCTTGCACTGTTTACATTACAGCTCTTTTCCTATCGCCAAAGATTGTCAAGCTGAGAATCATAAATGTGAATCTATCTAACGTCAGTTCACATCATCAGCCCCACAACCGTCGAAGCAGCCATTCACTGAGTTCTCAGAAGAATCAATTGAAACTTGAGCAAGAAATAGAAATATCCGCACAACGACGAGGAAAAAGCGAAGAAGCAAGCCGAGAGATTTTGAGCGGAGCAAAGAAGGAAAGGCAAACAAGAGTTTTCGAAAGATGAATCGGTGCATTATGTTTGTACTTTATATTGAGCCCACGATAGTCATGTATATGCATGCATCACATCACCGTCAACTGGCAAGAATAAGAATATGCCGTATTATGGAAAAGTGGCAACTAATGGTCTATAAGACACTGAACCACAAAGTGAGCACTGTTGCCTTTTAGTTGCTCTCCACTCCATTCCATAACAAACCGATACCAATCAAATCTTCTTGAGTGCCAAGTGGCGCAGCAAAAGCAGGGAACAGAGAGAAGGGCCATTCCCTCCCAAGGTGTAAAATCTGTACCGAAAAAAAGTGAGCACTTGCCACTTACTGCATCGCATCGAGGCTTTCGAATATTGTCTACAAGGTGCGATAAGATATTCTCGAAAGTAGGTAACTACGATCACGGTACTTGCCTCGCTTCCATTTGAACCACAACGTAACATTTCAGGTCCTAGTCTGCCTACGCACACAAATTACATTTACATGTATATGCCTACATAAAGTAGCCCATTCTAATGTTTTCTTGTGGACACAACAACATAACTGTAAGGCTGTAAGTAACAGGTTCATTATTACCCCAACAATGTTGAAGTCTCCCCGAGGAAACTTTTTTCTCAATACTCATCAACATATTTTTCACTTTAACGTAGCGTAAGCTACAAAATCTGTGTACACAAAAGTGCAATGATAGTAATGAGATTGAGAGTGTGTTGAGTACGGAGAAAGAGAGAAGACAAGAAACTTGAACGGAGTAACCAACAAAAGCATCAATTTACTGAATACATATTGTGTGTGAACATTTTGCTCGAGCTTACATGAACCTCTATATCATAAATGGTCCATACTCCATACAAATTTGTGCAGGTAAAATCATGTATGTACATATAGCCACATAAATCTCTATTCACCTTCCCTTATGTTTTTATCCAAAGCAGAGTCACTTGATACGCTCTATCTTTTTCGCCTTCCTAAAATTTTCCTTCAGAAAAAGACCAGAATTGTTCATGACACAGGTTAAAAGACAGTAGTAAAACGATAACGTGATTATCGTGTGGTTAAACAACCAAACTACGATCAGTGAATTGCAATACTGTAGGAGAATCAACAATCAATTCGAAGACACATCTAGTAAAATCGTAGGATCATTCTCATTCTTGAATTATCATGAAGTTGTAATTTAAAGGGACATGAGCTGCTACACTTTAAAAAATAACGATCAGGTTATAATGGTCACATTCTCAATTTATCATCAAAAAGTTGTGATTGGCATGGGCAAGGGCAGGTATGCCTTACTTAACTAACGTTACAACATACATAAGGCTAATTTTCTGATGAATCGAAACCAGAATCTAGTCGTTCTTCTAACCTCATCCTCGCATCACACATATCGCATTATAACAATCATTAATCCTCCGTTTTGTAGTTGAGGAATATTACTGACCACATGCATGCCAATAAGCTCGCTCAATGCAAGCATGATGCCTCGAAAGTTTTTCGCGACAATGATGATTTACTGTTACTTTGCTAGCTTCATTCTATCAGTCTATCATTTATTAACAATGAGTAATGAAAATGTCCGTAGTTTGCTACAACAAAAGAGAATCATCTGCTGTTACGTTGCAATTTCAAGCAATGAAATGTCACTCAACGCATATACGCTTTTCAAAGTGGAATATAATTATTTTTTGTAGGTCTACATGGGTAATGATCAGTGTTGCGTGTCACAAATTAGGTATGTGTGTGTAATACTGAACGTAAATTATAATCACTTACAACTATCACCATGATTATCATGATCATTATAGGCACCAATAGTAAACAACTATCACATCAATTACTTGCCCTTTGCCTTTGCCTCTCTCAAAAATAAAAGCAAAACTCCATAATACATTTTGTGGGATTGTTCACGAATTTGTGACTACAATTCTCTCTTTTGACAAATATAGTGGCTTTGGGTAAAGTGACTTTGAGAATGCTTTTTTTAATTTACCGAATCTGATAGTCCCTTGAGGACAGGATGGGGGATGGAAAATGGAAACACAGAAATGGTGAATTGCTGGAATAGAGGTAGAGAAGTTAAATTGAAATTGCTTTGAATTGAATGGACCCACTAACGACAAACGGTTTTTTAAAGTGCGACTCTTTCATTCCATGCTTAGCAGAGTAAGAGTATTATAGCTAGTGGAGTAGCGTTTGGGTGATTCGCTGTACTTGACCAGAGGAGACCAGAAATAGAGAGATAGAAATGAACCTTTAATAAAACACATTGGATGTGTACACACACTGTAGTAATCTATTATGCATGCTGCTTAGAAATGTTCCCCATTTATTGAGCATTAAGCATTTTGTCGCAGTGGCTCATTCATGTTTCATCAATGAAGTACCTACGCAATCATGTCATGTAATGTAACGTTGCTTCATTCGCCCGTGCTGCGTCAAACTTTTCGTTGCGAATGTAAAGTAAGAAATGAAATGAACACCTCCATCCACTAAAGGAAAAAGAGGCAAGGAACATCTCACATCCCTGTTAAATAATGGAAATGTTCATATAAATGGTCATAAAAACACAAAGAATGCAAAATATCATGTTAAATTTAAATAGGTGACGACGACCACGATTCGAGAATCGAGGTACGCTACGCAACAAAGTCGTAAAAAAGCTCGGGATGGAATATAAAACGCACATTGAAGTTGCTCAAACTGACGAAGATTACTTCTGAGTCTAGAAAAGTACTCGCACTCCTCCAATTCAACCAAGAAGTCGCAGTCACGGCATTCCCTGAGTAAATGAAAATGACTATGACACAACTGACTACATTCATTTCGTTTCTTTTTCTTTATAATGAAAATATAATTAAGACGGAGAAAAGAAGGGAGACCAAGCATATGGCAACTGACATCACATTAGTTTACGGTGTTATATGGGACACGAAAGCAAATCCCTTCCAGTCAGATTCTGTTACTCGAAAATAAGAATTGAATGAAGTCAAAAGGAGAGAAAATGCATTTTTCCTGTTGTTTTTAACGAGATCGCTCAAAGGAAGAAAAAGTTGAGTTCATGGAATACGGTGTCGTAATGCTCACTCTGGAGCAAAGTTCTCTGTTGTTTTTAAAATTTATTTGTTATCTTATGGAATACTAATGTAAGTCTTTGACGAGTGCCAGTGTGTCACACTTTTTACTTTCCATCTCCCTCTTGTCGTGTTGGTTGTTTCAATGCGAATAATGGATAAAGCAAAACCAAAGAAAATAATGATAATACGGTTATAAAATAATAATTGAAATGAAAGGCGGTTTTCGTAGAATTTACCCACACAGCACACACACATAGTAGATCTATAAAGAAACTATGTAGCCTTCGCATACCAAATCTGGAGTGTCTTGATTTTTTTTGGTTAAAAATCTACTATCGCAGTGGTTACATCAAAGAATCTCTCCCTTTTTCATTGCATTTTCTTTTTATTAATACCATCTACTTAGAATGTGTGTGTAGGATGAGTAGGAAGGGGCAAAATCTTATTTTTATTATTGCACTTAGTGGCTGTATGTAAGACTACTAACAAAAGTTGAATACACAAAGTAGAATTACTTTATCTCTGGACAGATGTTACATAGAGCACCATCATATTAATCTTAACAACGAGTTGTTCTGAATTATAAACAAAAATGGAGTAGACTTTCCTGAACATAGAAATAATAATCTGCAATCCATTTTCTCATCTCACAAAATCTTATATCAACATGAGCATAAAATCATGACATCTTAAACAACCAATCAAAGTTCTCAGAAATACTACGCTCATGGATCTATTGCATGTTCCATAATATGCATAAAAATCAAAATAGGCAATAATAAGAAAGTAATATTTTTTATTGTCAACTAAAAGAAGAGTGAATATTTGGGGGAAAATCAGAAAATGGAATCCGATCATGACGACTTTGAGTGGAAACCGAAATCCATGAATCCATTTTGATAATAACGTCGTAAAGTGCTCAAAAATGAAAATAAATATGTAAAGTTCTAAAGCTTTCATATTGATTCTAGTTCACCTCCGGGCGTAAAAAAGAGTTTTCTGCTCAGGATTCAGGATGTTTTCTAACTGTCTGAATATATAAAGAATGGCTGTGATGATAACTGTGATGAAATCTCTTCAAGTTTTGTAAGCAGGCACAGAGGGTGGGTGGAACACCAAAGAAGCGAAGCAAAGTCTTACATTTGATTGACAAAAATTTTGCTCTAGCTTCTACTCGAGTGCATTGGGAAGAGAAGAAAGGGAAAATAAAAGAGATAGTTTATACGAAGACGAAGATGGTGAAGAAGAGATATGCATGCTTTTTGGAGACATGTGTATTAGACAGCTTCAAGACTTAATGGATAAAAGTCCAAAGTGACACTAGGTTTTTATAGGACTTAAGGTTGATTGTAAGTGTAATATGCTCTGCTTAATATTAAGTAAAGTACCAACTACCAATCGAGTCGCTGAAGGAAGAAGTTGAATGAAAAACGTGCCATTGGTAAACTCTTTATGCTTATATGTAATAAGTTCAGTTTAGTCAGACAATCAGGCTGAGCGAGCGGAAAGGAACGTCGTGAAGATGGAGTGCTACAGAGAGATGCGGGGGAGTCGAGCACAACAGCGACAGCCAAGCACTCCATTTCTTTTTCTTTGACAAGCTCATTGGCACTGGCAGTGAGTTAAGCGTGTATGTGCGATTGCACGAGTGAGTCAATTTTTTGGAAATGAGATTTTCAGTGGCCGTTCATTGAAATGATTGTGTGAAGTGAAATGAGCGGAACGATCGGAGACAGAGGAGAGCGGAGGGGAAGAGATGAGGATGAGTGTTAATGAATGATTTAGAACAAAGCGGTGTTCATGTCATGTAAGTCGGGTGCGTGTGTTCACTGTTATATTATTACTGCAGTCACCGTTACGTGTAAAGTGTGAACCACGAATAACGCATGCACACACATTCGTATCGTACATACGCATAAATAAATTGCGACTCTCTGAGTCTGGCTGTGAATGTTTAAAAAAGGAAATCGGTAGATTGGGCGAGTTGAGTTGAGGCGAGGGGAAGAAAATGGTATAAAGTTGATCCTCAGGAGGTGCACCATAATTTTTTGAGAAACGAAACAAGAAACAAGGAGTCACCGCACCGCTGTAAATGAAGGAAGGCGTAAAGCAAGTGAAGCGAATGTTAAAGTGACTAAAAATCACCTAATGTTATTTTTGCTCACTCAAAAAGAGCTTCCCAGCAGCAGCTGTTGATGATGCTTCTCTGAGTCTCTCAGAGTTGAGTTGCGTCAAAAGTAAACTTTTCTAAGTATCCATATTATTATGAAATAATATAATCTACAGCAGGAGTTCACATTCACACACAATTCTCTCTCTCTTTCTCACCCAATTCTCCTTCCTTTCATTTTTATGCAGCCACGCATGAAACTCGCCATTCATTCCTTGGGATGGATTGGTGAAATAACAAATACAAAATTTCCTTTTCGTACTCCTCTCTGCTGCAACGCAATAAAAACGCATTTTAAGTTGAATTAAACCGTCTCAGTCGGTGATCATGTTTCAGGGATTAATAATAAAGGCATATACAAAACTTTTTTAGAGATCTCATGCCTCTGACAGTATTGCACTAAAAGCTGAACCACTGCCACTTTTGTATAACTTTTTATATTCGTTCAACATAAAAACAAAGGAAAATGAAAGTGAATTACCTATACCCGCCCTATAATCTATGATCTATTTTGCTCCGTTCATTTTAAGTATATTTTATCGTGAATATTTTACTCCTCATTTTAAGTTTCAAATAAAATCTCATGAAAATAATTTGCCCTCTTGAGATGAAATGCATAGATGATGCGTTATGCTTTTTATGGTTAAGTGACTAATGAAGTCGTAGTGCTGTTATTAATAAAATGGCACATTGCCTCAATTAACATAGAATAACATTTGCATTAGAAACTCAAATGAGAATGTGGCAAATTACAAAATGAAATATTCAAATCTAAATTCCTCAAAAAATGTATGAAAAAGTTATGAATGCGATTATTATGGGACAAAAATGAAGCGGAGAGTAGCAGCTTAATATTGTCTCTGCCTTTGCAAATTGCACTGTTTGACTTTCGTCATCTTTGACAAAAGGTCCAGTACACGAGTTGCGTTTATGTAGCATGAAATGACTGTAAATGTTGCTCAAGTCAAGCCATCAACGACATGGATGGAGCAGATGCTACACAAGAGTGATAATCGTTAACCCAAGGTTCAAGTAATTAAACTGCAATAATACCATCCATAAGGAATTGAACATACTAAATATTCTCTTCTAATTATGTTGGTTAACGAACACCAACATTAGCATTAACTTCATGTGCTGCTTTAAAATATTTCAAACGATGCTGCTGTAAGTCTGACGCTGGCGCCTTGTGTCTTAGAGTTAATTTTTGTTTTATTTTGGTCTTGCATTTCTTTGTAACCCAACACCTTGCGAAAGAAGTCAACTAACATTCAAGTACATACATGTGTCAGGATAGGATGACTAAAATGTGAAATGAAAATTCTCCACCTGCTCCACTCTCGAAGTTTCGTTGTATGAGTCATGAAGAAAAGAAGAAGAAGCCAGAAGAAAGATTTATTCTGGAACTCGTGTAATCGAAACTAAGAGTAAATAACAAACTTTAGAAAGAATAAGTAACCTCGTCCCAAGAGAAAAATAATCTCCTGTGAACAATTAATAGCGAAAATGCATATTCATCAACACCAATACAGATTTCCAGTTTTACTTTTGAAGCCTAGAGAGACAAAGACCATGCAAAACAAAATAGCTGACGTAAATTATAACGAACTAATCAGAATCAAAATTACTGTTCAGCTTAACGTTTTAAAACGTAAAGTAGCCGATTTTGAAATATCAGAGCTATAAAACAAAAAAAAAACAAAGCATAAATTTATCATCATCACTATTTACATTTGATCTACCGTTTACTTTTCACGCTCTCAAAGGTAAAATAAGCTTTTAGTTTGTTTTTGTTTATTATCTGTATATTGTCAAAGTAAATTGCGAAGCGCTGCGTTAAGTAAAACATGAATGGCTATGAAATGGATCGTTGTCACTGTCAGCGATTAAATTTCTGATTTACAGCAACCGCCTTCAGAACAAAGCAAACGAGAGGAGCTGTAACTCAAATTCCGAGTAGAAAGTCAAATGATAAAAGTTGGTTAAGTTGAAGCACACGAAGTTTTCTGGTAAATGTAAGTGGTGTATAGAAAATGACAGCGGAAAATAAATTGAGGAAGTCCCAATCACTTCCTAATTGTCGCTACTGCTTCGTAAAATGGTAACTCTGACTCCCCATTATGCTTGTAGCTGGAATTAACTGAGTCTGTTTGTGTTCCACTGGTTCACAATCACAGTCAGCAGCAAGAGAAAGGGCCAAGCCCATCATGAAATATAATAGGATGTTTCATGATTCATGAATAAGCTGACTCAAACTCCAGCCAGCCAATCCAATACTCTCCAAGTGACAAAACAGCCATCGTGATTTTATCTTTGCTTTTTTTACAATGCATGTGCCAAATAAATAATCTTTTGCAAAATGGTTCTGTGTAAACGTTGCTTTATGTCACACTAAAAACACATTAAGCCGGCAAGAGCAGAGCAAACATAATTTTTCACGCTTAGTAAACATGGAGTAAGACCATGGAACACGGAAACGGAAAGCTAAACTGTCATTATAAAAAGGGACTTAAGCGAAGTCAATTAAAATATTTGCATAATCTGTTTCAAACAAAACAATGGAATGGAAGACAAAAAGTTTCTGACATAGGTGGCATAACTTTACAAATTAACATCACTTCCATTATCAGCCTCCATAATGAATTGCAATCAACGTACATGTAGCGGGTGCTGTTTTTGATTTACATGTAGCATTATTCTCATTAAATCAAGGATGGATTATTTAAAATGATCTAACGTGTAGAAACTGCTATTCTTAAGTATAAACAACAAAGAGTGGATTTGTTCATACAATTGCAGCATTCTACTAGTTCGACAGCTCAAGGACAAAGTTCTCACTCACAATTTGGACAAACTACTGTGAACAGTTACCAAAACGTTGATCTCGCCTGTTTCCTCTACTTTAAATCGTAATCGTAATTTATCCGTTACCATTAATCCCGTCGCCAATGAGTTTTTCTAATGAAGGTCATGGAATGTTTTATTGGTCACATTCACATGTCTCTTCACCTAAAAAACATGTTTTCCCTCAAGCAATTGACAATCATTCAGATCAGACGCCGTTATTGTTTCTTTTATTGTATTTTTTGATGTGTTATGTATTTTTTACCAAATTGGGCGTTTTCCATCGTCTTATCATAATTCCACACAAATGCTTCCAAAGCATTGCCTTGGTGTGCAGATTTCAACTGACCAAAATATTTCTTGGTCTATTAATTAGCGATAGAAACAAAAGAATTACCTGATTTCATCCACTTGTAATTCAGCAAACATACTGTTGTCACCTTATTTCCCACTATGTGGTTAATCGTACGTGACTCGAATGAACACAATTGATACTAATATAAAATGTATTGAGTGGAGTCCTTTGGCAGACTCAAAACGTTTATTATATACTAAATCCAAAATATTGTATTAAGAAAAAAATAAAGTCACTAATCACTCACTGGGTGTGGATATCAAATTTTTAAGATATACAAATTGGCATTGTCTAATATTAATCGACCTCCATTATCAGACTTTAAAAAGCACGTTTTTAATATTATAACACGCTCACTTCAGTGTCAAGAACAAATTCAACATTTAATGTTGCACGCTCAATACAATGCACTACTTCACTAAAATAGAAGAAATGCATAATATTTCAAAAGTTGAATAAAGTAAGGCGTGTTACACTAATGAGTTGTGACTACACTATGGCTTAAACTTTAAGTTAGTTAGGTCAGTTTAATGAAGGTAATGTATATTTTACTGTACCCACACTTGGAGCACAACAGTCAGCACAGAGCAACACATGAATGGAACAGAAAGAGAATCTAACTAGAGCTTATCACTAATAATGCAATAACGCAAAAGTCGTGGCCACACTGTCACTTTCTCAAGTTATAAGTTATACACTGTGACTGAAACGAAGTCCTTAATTTGGCCCATTTACTAACCGAGCAACTGATTCTATTATTATACGTTACAGTTCTTGTTAACAAATCAGACTGTCACAATGGATGACAAGAACGCTAATATCTGTAAAATGACAATTTTCCTCTGCGGTTCACCTATGTGATATATGTAACTTTACATTTCTTTGGATTGGTTACATGCACATATTAAATTGTAGATAAGGCTGTCCTCAAGATGCAGTAATAATAAGTGTACATATGTAAAGCTTGTAACCGCCATTTTATTTGAGATTCCCACGAACACTGTTTAATAGTAATAACAGTAATAACAAATGATACATCATTCACCTTATTAAAATATGATTTCGATGAAAAGTAGTGTATGTACAAATACTAAATGAGCGATGTGATTTAAAAACTAAATGCTGAATACGCAAACACATAATTATCTCAATTATTAGAGTGGAGATAGTTTTAAGATAAAACATGTGATTATTTCTTATGTAAGTCTAAATAATTTAAACTCTCTGATTAGTAATTACGCTAATTGTCTAAAATGCAAAAGGAGAGTGAGATGAACATGCCTAGTTATTATTTATTTTACAATTGTATTTTCTTGTTTTTGTGTTTCAGTGAATTGTCATCCGATAACCAATATTGTCACAAAACTGTCTTGAACATTTTAACAAAAAGCTCACGGTTTGGCCGTTATTTCATGTTAATGTTTACGGAAAATTAATGTAGGTTACGAGTGCATGCTTACGGTCATTTTTTGCTCAGACTCTCGTAATTTTTCAAGTGTTAAAAATTTTGAATTTACAATTGTTGACGCCATCATATCAAAGTAATTGTAGGTTAGTTAACAACACCCAACATCATCATTATCTCATCGAACTGCACACCTGCGAACGGCAATCCTCTTGAAGCCATCGTGCACGCATGTCGGCATGTCGCAATTATTATTACTATTATTATTACCCGAAAAGGAATGTTTCACGTTCAGGTTACATTGTAACCGATACAAAAGAATTTTAATTGCAACTTAACGTAAGTTATGCTATGATTTTTTCTAATGCTACTTTTAGCACAAGTCGTTCAAGCAGTGGTTATTTACCAATCAAAATTTAAATTGAGTTCTCTTTATGCCATCAATACAGTCAATTTTGATTTTTATGACCTCATTTTCTTTTCGCAACTCACAGTGCGTAGGTATATTTTGCCAGCTATTATATTTTCTTGGATCTGCGAAGGGAAATATTACACTATTCGTAAGTAACCCAGCACATTAAAATCTACCGTTCTTCACTATAAATAACTATTAATCAGTATGCGGCAATTTAACAAACAATTGGCTGTTGGCCGAGGGGAGGAAGAAATGCGTAGCCCGGTAATGATGGCCGGCTATGATGCGTGAAAGATACAAAGGTGCAGTTACATGAAACAAAAAAATGTTTAGACACTTACTTTTCCGGCATGTCCTCCTCATTAGGTGAGTCATCGGCCAATTCCGTCTCGTCACTCATCTTGTGTTTTTAGCGTTTATCAGGCTATCCACTCAAATATGACAGATGAGGTAATGATGATTTTTGCAATAGAATAGAATTGCAGCCGACGTGATCAGTGGTCACCAAAGTACGTGGCGGCAGAGTTTTTCTTGTCTTCTCAAAAAATTAGAGATGCATCAGCGTGCCAAATAAAAGTCAAATTTGGTTACGTAAATGTAAAAAGAAAAGTTGACCTAGTCGAACTAGCCGGCAATTTTTCAAGATATTATTATCAAAAATGTAGTTTGATAACTTGACTTGTACTTTTTAACACTTAAATTTTATTTTTAAAGAGCATGCCAAATTTGTACATGATGTGTTCACTCTGTATTTGTTTTTGATTTTGACGTTTCTTTTCTTCCTTTTGTTTACTTTGTTCGTTCCACGTTGCACTGTCTTTCTTAACTCTCAACTTCACCGGACTAGAACTTGTTGCACATGTTTTTGCCTCTCTCTTGTCTTCTTCGTGACAAACCAATATCCACTTGGATTTTTTCCTTTTGTGTCCTTTCAAAAATCGAATATTTCCTTCTTACTTATATCTTTTCTGCAAAAAATGCATTTTTGAAGTAATGCATAAAGATAATGCTGGCGACAACCTGAAAAAAGAAAGAAATAGCTGGCGATTAGTTTATAAACAAATAAATGAGATTTTTCAAACTCCGTTGCTCCATTAATAAAGAGACAAAAAGTTGTACGTGGCTTGATTTGTAGATAGCCGTTGAGTATCACATTCTACAAACTTTTCATTTCTAGAATAAATTATGAAAATGTGCCAGTTCTTTTCACAAATAATGCTTTGTTTGTAAGTTGCACCTGCGCCTTTTCATTATGACACAATCTCTTAAGCGAAAATAAAAATGTATTGGATAATTTCGATCCGTCTGTAAAAGTGTAATAGACAAAACGATTGCAACTTGCAACTATCTCTATTTGTTTGGCTTTGTACCTTGCGACCTCACGATTGAATATGAAAATTGGAACGGAGGTAAGAAAAGAGACGACTGAATTCATAATCTAGAGTTATGCACCCATTTAAAGCTGAAAATGAAATGAATTGAAAAATAATGTTGCTTCGAGTTCCTTTTATTAGCATGATTATTTTATGACGATTTATTCTGCTACCTTTTAAATACCTTCGCGGTAGGAAGAGCAACCGCCCTGGAATGGCTATGAAATGTGATGCACGTTTCAGCTATTCTATATGCAAATTACAACAAAGTTGCAGCTATTCTCAATCGCAATTCCACTTTGCTCCACCAGACAACAGCAGCACAAATTTATTTCAGCGAAGAGAGCCGTTTCCCTACCTGCTGTTGTTACAAACAGTTGGTAACTTCTTGCCAATTTAGTTTTGCACAACATTTCTTGAGGAATGGCAGTAATAATGAGCGTTCAGTTCTCACCTGAAGTATTTTTATGATATGCGACTCAACTCAATATTCAAGTCAATATGCGACAAACAAATTGAAATTTGCACCGCAGTAAAAAAGGCGTCAGGAGTCAGTCGGCTGGTGTGATACTAAATTGTGTCTACCTGCTGACTTACTGACAACCATAGCCTAGCTAACTGATGAAATGGAGGCAAAGTGCTAAACCTCTTCATTGTCAAATGCTATGTGTAAATAAAGCCTGCCTATTTTGTACTTATTATGCACTAAACCAATGAGAGTAAATAAGTTAACTTGTTCACAAGTTTAAAAAGTAATAAGAAAAATACAATCTGCCCCAACTCTTTAAAAATATACTTGAATTAAAACAACCTTCCGTCTTAACCTAGCTTTTTGTTGTCGTTAATTGGACACAACAAAAAGAAGCGTGGATAATAAGATAAAGACGGCCATGCTTTACTAGAAGTGTAACCGCAAATGCGCAATTTAAAACAGATGTAAATCTTTTTCTCTATAATAAATGCAGTCAGATTTGACTTGTACTTATCTGCTGTAAAAAGTGAGAATGCTAAATGAAATGTCCTTTACTAATATGATTTGTACTATGTAGTACATATTTAAATTTTTAAGTAGCCCGATCACACTAAGGCTAAATTTTTGAAAGTGTGACAATCGCTTAGTTTATTTGTCTTCTTGTGTGAAAATGAAAATGATCTAGAAAGTTGGTACTCGTATCTAACAGCAGTTGCAATTGCAACACTTCGCAAACACACAACAAAGACCAGAAAAAAAAACAATGCGTGCAACAAGATATAGAATTGATGCATTTCCATACCCGACACATTGAAAGAGAATCTATGAAATCTATTATGAAAATGAAATCCGCTTATTGAAAAGCCAAATACTACGGCAAATGTAACTTTTCCTTTTTATAACAAACAAATAAATCGGAATTATTAAAACGATTTTGTTAGAAGAAAGTGCTTGACACAGAAGAGGGATTAAAAATGTGTGGTCAAAAAGTTTTACTTTTAATATAAATAACGACTTATAATTCGAGGTTGATACGACTTAATGAGCAATTGCAGATTATCTTTAAAAGGGCTAATTTAACAAACAACGCGATTGTATTTAAAGATATTTTGTTTCAAGTGACTGCCTACCTATGGAAAATTTTGCGCCGCTAATAAAGCTTGATAAGCTCATTACCAACAGAGCCCTGAAATGAAACTGGC
>VYYJ01003244.1:0-17351 GCA_021029165.1 Cyphoderus albinus | reverse complement strand
ATGGGAGCCTCCATACCCACTCACCCTCCCCAAAGAGAAGCTTCTATATGGACAGCCCCTGGACACACTAAAAGCAGGTGACGAACGCCCATCCGCATTAATATTAGTAGACTTTGTCGGAGTCGCAGATTTGATAAGCGGCAAAACTACTGGACATCCGGGCTTTAATCCAATTAATCGTTCCAGGCTAACCACACAATTCTTTATCTCTCCTCGATTGGGCGTTTTCTTGATAACCTCCTCCACTGCCACTTCCACCTCGTTCTTATTTTTCAGTGAACTGCTGCGGTGGTGTCTGCTTCTGGTGAGGCGTTTCTCCTCCTTCTCCTTCTGAGGCGTTTGCTGGTGACTGCGAAGAACTCGGCTCATTTTTACTTTAATATTTAATATAATAATTAAATGCTTTTAGAATTAAAACCAAATTAAAATGAAATTGAATGAGCCACAGTTTCTTGCATGGACACATGAGCCACTCGTCTTTGTTTATTTACTGGGCTATCTAAGCCGCTTCAACTTCATACAATGAAAAGGTATGGCGCTTCAGTTTATCGTGGAAGCTGCAACAAGTTTGCAACACTACACACAATGGACCATGACTCATGGTCCATGACCATACCATAAAGAAAGTTAATATTTTTCGTACCGATATGATATGAAAAGTAATTTCCGAAATAGCTCATGCATTTTTATTGTAGATATTTTGTATTTAATTTACATTCATGAATCACATTTTTTTATTTCTCTTTCTTACGTAAGAATTTTGGTTCCGGTTAAATACATACAAAGAAGAGAGTTTAATTTTTATTTAATGCGTCGTATGTAATTGAAGTGTATTGTTTACAAACTAACTTATTTAACTAACAACACAATTTACTATGCAATGCTATAATAAATTGTGGAATGAATGTACAATATGATACAAACCTACATACATACAACAATGAAATGGTAAAATTTTGCGAAATTCACAGATATTAATGATTAATATTTATTAATTCTCTTCAGCGATTTGTTTCGTTTGTGATATTTTGTTTCATCCATTTTTAGTCTAATTTAGCAAAGTTCTCCCCCAGTGTTAATTGTCCTCTTCACGCGGAGGAACAGGGTCGTATACCAATTTTCCAGGCGGCTGATGGAGTCATAGTCCTGCAGAGTCTCGGTGAATGCGTCCACGTCTTCATTCTCCAGATGTGAAGTCAAAGTCTTCACACAAATAAAAAAATGTGTCATAAAATAAAATCGTAAAATTAATTACTAATTAACTGAATTATTAGTTTTTACCTTCATCAGCTTATATTCTCTGGAGTCTTGGAATCCCGGGTACATATCTCCATATCTTTCCAGAGCCTGCTGAGAGTTCAGAACATCGACGCAGAGGTGACAGACGGCACCCCGGAAAAAGTATTCCTTTGCGCTGTACTTCAACAGGCTGCTCTCCAGGGACGCGGCGGCGATCTCCTCGTATATTCTTATCGCCTTTGGGTAATCTTCCATCTGGGCGGCGTGGGCGGCTACCTTGAGGAGGACCTTGTTCGCGGCGGCGTTGGATTCTTCGCCCTTGTAGTAATCTGCCGCCTGCTCGTAATGATAAATCGCACGCTTCAGGTCTCCATCGGCTTCCAGAGTTTCAGCAATGGACTGATGGTGTTTCGCAGCAATTTGGAACCTACCCAGTTCCAAATACTGCTCGATCGCCTTCTCCAAACAGACCACGGCCTCCTTCACATTTTCTTTCTTGTAGCAGTTCGCAGCGTCCACTAAATTCGTGGCGGCGTCGTGACGACTTCCGCTGTTCAGGTGGAGCTCTGCAGCCTTCTGGAACGCCTCTCCAGCTTGAGTCCACTTTTTCGACATTTTAAACATGTTCGCAGCCCGCTGGTAACATTCTATTGCGTCATCTGTTTTACTGCCGCCTCTGAAAAGCCAACAATTAAATTAATTGTCTCACTAATTAACTAACTACATGAACTACCGAAATAGACACTGCTAAATTAGATTTTTATTTATACTTTCTTACCCGAACAAGGAAGAAAAAAATCCTTTGGACGCTGACAGTTTCTTTTGCGCCTCGGCCATCAGCTCCATCGCCTTTTTCTCCGAATCGCCCATTTTCTTTAGTAATACTCCCTTATTAATTTAATTGAAAACTTTCTCTTTTTCTATTTTCTAATTGCGCAAAATCTAACAGATGATACGCATATTCCGTCAGCAGAACAATTAACATTGACAGACTGTTGCTCTTGTTGATCAGCAAGAGCAAGAGCGAGCAAAACAAGAGGCAAGAGCAACAGTTGCAGTGTGTAGCTCGTCAAGTCTGAGTCATCTCAACTCAAATCTCAGCGTTTCCTGCTTGATGAAGCTCTTTTGTGCACACAGAGTGTATTTAGTATTTTAGTACACAATTTTGTATCCACCTCCGATAACGTCAATGTAAAAAGATTCTGCTTGATTCTACTCTGATTTCTTTGTTCTTTTGTGCTCTAAAACTTTAACTTTCCTGAAAGACGCATTAATTCTATTAGGTAAGTAACATTAATATGATAAAGTACACGAAAAGTTATTTAAGTTATTTTGTAAATAACTTTATTTATCTGCAATGCAGTGCCATCATTATCTTCATCATTATCATTATTGCAATCACATCACAATTCATTCTCTCTTTTAAATAATTTGTTTAATTAATTAGGGGTTTAATAAAAATTTATTAACTAGTACATAATTGAATTGAAACAAATCATATTGATGAATTGATTAATCTGCTTTCAAGCTTTCTTTTAGACTCGTTGAGCAGAAATGAATATTCAATTTTAAATAAGTGTAATAGTTAATCAGACATCAATGTAATCTAAATTAATTATAATTTTGATTTGACAGTGTTTATAATACGACTAAATTTTCCTTCTTTTTTCATCACGTGTAATAATGCCATCAATCGATATAGAGGTATTCATTAAATCATTATCATCATCATGAATCATGATTCATGATTAGTCATCAATCACAGAAGAATTAAAAAACATTTATTTTCCTTTTACTCACTAACGTTTTTATAATTAAATTAAATTAAAGAGCCTTCTTATTCCTTAATGTATGTAGATCTTTAAATGCTGACTACTCTCGTTTTTCGTTAAAATTCTTTCTCATTTTTAGAATAACGCGGTGCGCTTTTTATAATAACTTTCTTTTTTCATTTTTGGATAATCGTATTTAATTTAATTATCTGAAATGCGAGCGTTTTATTAATTTTTTCATCTTGTTCTGCTCCTTTAATTGGCATTAATTTTTGTTAGTTTAGTTCTTTGTTTAGTGTGGCTTAAAAATTATATCTTGATTTGTTTTATTAATTTGTTAGTTCGACTAGTGCCCACTATAAAATTAAAGATTTGATTTAATTAACCATTTAAAATGCATGTATGTATAGTGTAGATAATCAATTAATCACGGACAATCTTATTGCTAGATTTCGCATGGTGTGATGTGATGACAGTGACATCAGTAATCTAAAATTAATTAAACATAATTTAAAAGTTGTAGCACTAATCCATTCAAGGCAAAATATTCCTTATTCGATGGCTTGTAATAATTATTTAAAATATTTAGATCAATCTATTTTGCTTAAGTTAGTCATATACTGAATTAATATATTTTATAGTTAGTTCACTCCAATTTAATTATATTGTATTAATTTTTAGTGTTTGATGTTATCATATCGTAACGTTAAGTAATATAATCAATGTTAGTTGCATTTGCAATTAACAATAGTATTTAATACAGTATATGAATATAATGAGATCTACCGAATCTTTTCAGTCACAATAATTAAAGAACGGGATGTGTTAAATGGAAAATTAATCACAATTAAATATCCATATTATTCAATTTAAAAAGAATTTTCTTTGCAACATTAAAATATAACTGAACCATTAACATCAAGTGAAACTAAACACTGTTTAAAACGCTTTCGCTTTTTATGATTTTATGATACGTCGGTAGTATTTTTGTGATTTTACATCATCTTGTTCCATTACTTAATTACTAAAATTAATCAATTAAGGGGTATTTTTGGACTAGCACTACCATAAAAATAAACGAATTCATAAACAAAGCAAAAATGTTTTCTCGGGGTCATTTTAAATCAAACACATTAACATTGTGTTTCTCTGAGATAAATAAGCCATTAAATAAAATAACGCAACATACAGTTAACTCATGTGAGATAAAATAAAATGATTAACAGTAACAAAGATAGAGAAACGGTACTAAAAACTAAACTAAAATTAATTATTTTATTGATATAATAATGAATACAATGATCCTCTTTAAATACATACTTGATGCAATGTGATAGTATTTAGCAAAGTTCTCCATCGGTGTTGATCGTTTTCTTCACGCGGAGGAACATGGTCGTGTACCATTTCTCGAGGCGACCCACCGAGTCATAATCCTGGAGAGTCTCAGTGAACGAGTCCACATCCTCGCTTTCCAAATGTGCACACAGCATCTAATTGAACACACCATTGACAATATAGTTTTTATCATATTTTCTCATTTTAATCATTCTTATTTTTTAATAATCAGTTTATACCTTCATTAGCTTGCACTCTCTGGAGTCTTGGAATCCCGGGTACATATCCCCATACCTTTCCAGAGCCTGCTGACAGTTCAGAACATCGACGCAGAGGTGACAGACGGCAGCCTGGAAAAAGTAGTCCTTCGCGCTGTACTTTAGCAGGGGACTTTCCAAAGCTGCGTTGCCCGTCTCCTCAAAAATTTTAATTGCCTTCGTGTAATCCTCCATGATGGCGGCGTGTGACGCCACCTTGAGGAGAACCTTGTTCGCGGCGGCGTTTGATTCCTCGCCCTTGTAGTAATCAGCCGCCTGCTCGTAATGATAAATCGCGCGCTTCAACTCCCCTTGTGACTCCAGAGCCTCAGCAATCGTTTGGTGATGTCTCGCAGCAATTTGGAACCTGCCCAACTCTAAATACTGCTCGACAGCTTTCTCCAGACAGCCCACCGCTTCCTTAATGTTTTCCTTCTTGTAGCAGTTCGCAGCGTCAACAAAGTTGCTGCCCGCGTCGTGACGATTTTCACTTTTCAGGTGGAGCTCTGCAGCCTTTGAAAACGCCTCTCCAGCTTTACTCCATTTTTTAGCCATTTTAAACATGTTTGCAGCCCGCTGGTAGCATTCTATTGCCTCTTCCGTTTTAGCACCTCCGCCCCTTTATAATCGTATTCAAATATTATATACTTTTTGGTATTATAAATTTGAAATTGTTTTAGTGTTTTAATAGCTTACCCAAACACTGAGGAAAAGAATCCCTTGGCCTTGGACGAAAGCAGTTTCTTTTCCGCCTCTGCCATCAACTCCGTCCCTTTTCTCTCTGAGTCCGCCATCTCTATTCGTTATAACCGTTAACAGCGTTGATTTTCTTTGTTGAAGTTTCTTCCTTTTGTTTATCGCTTTCTAAATAATAATTGAAGTCACCTCATTCATTTATTGAATTAAATCCTCTAACTTTCACTTTGACTTTCACTTTCACAATGTAACACAATGTACATGTACTTAATTGTACAGGTTAACTGTAACTAACAAGTTTGCAGCAGAATTAATTAATTGCTCAAAAATTAACATATGATCGCCATTACCCACATACATCGACATCCACCTTGTTTAGCACTAAATAAGAAATTTGCTTATCATCGTCTCTCTCTCTCTCTTTTTCCTTCATTTCATACTCACACATTTGCAAGGAAACATTCGCAATAAAATAAGGTCTAGGTTAGGTATGTGGCGAATTTGCGAATATGTGTCCACGTAAGTCCAGTACTATGAAGAATGTAAAGAAGTTGCAGATGTACGATGTATGAGTGATATAAAATACTGGAGCTGGGTACATACTTGCTATACATACAACTTTTATAAAAACTTTCCACTTCCCAGAAGAAAAAAAGGAGTGTTGTTTTGTGGAGTATCGAGTGTGTATCCCTGAAATTGAAATCTGCTTTCTCCTTATCATTGCTACAAACAATACCATTGCATATCAAATTGCACTGCTGCTTGCAGCAAGCAAGCAAGGAAGGAAAGTGCTGCTTTCCCAGATATCCTGCAAACCTGAACGAACAAGCACTTTTTAATGCGTAAAATTGTATGGATGTACATAAAGAAATGAGTCAGAGGCAGAGAAAGCAGTGGAGAAGGTACTGTTGGTGAAAGTGGAAAGTGGATGGAAATTGAAGAGATGCTCGAAACTTGCACCGATTCAAGCTTCTATAGCACACAATGCAATGCTATTGTATTTTATTACGGTGCTTGGGTGCTTTCGCCGCTTTCACTCGGCCGTTTTTTGAAGTGAACTAAAAGTTTATTGTTATGTTATTTTTATACCTTAATGGGGAGTTTTTGTTATTGCTTTGCTTGCCTTTTCTTTTCTGCTCCATTTCAAAAGCCCCATTAAGGTCAAGTCATCCAAATCAAAAGAAAGTTTATTTTTCTTTCTCATATCAAATTAAATTAAATCGCCGCTGGTTGTCTCCATTTTTCTCCTTAATTAACGAATGCAAGTATAGTACAATGTTAATGACAGTAAGGTAAGTTAATTGAATGATGTATTATGAATTGAGGTTTTATAATTTATAAGACTAAATACAACAGCTTTTGATTCGCTTCTACTTCTTATTCGAACATTTAATCATTAAAATCAATTTAATGTTTGTATTTTGAATATATTTTCTTATTTCATTTCATTCCACGCTAATCATAATTTTAACCGTACGCAGCTGCAGCTACTCGTTAATTAATCACATCAATCAGTAATTTTATATAATATCATATCGCTCTACAACTTCTTACATATAAATAATTACGTAAATACAGGCGTATAGCATAATTTTTTTTTTTGAAATTGTAGAGAACGAATACGAGAAAAATAAAGCTTTAATAATACAATATTAATTATTAGAAATGAACAGTTGCTTGCGAAAATTGATGCGATAACCGATGATAATTATAATATTGTAATAATACTACATCTCGAGATTCTCTGTGACTAGTGTAATATAATATAATTAATAATTGCAGATATAATGATTCTCTTTTAATTATTGTAGTGTAATTTGCATAATGGAGTGTCTAGCAAAGTTCTTCTCCGGTGTTCAGAGTTTTCTTCACCCGGAGGAAAAGGGTCGTGTACCAATTCTCCAGGCGACTGGTTGCGTCGTAGTCCTGTAGAGCTTCGGTGAATCCGTCCACATCTTCGTTTTCCACACATGCAGCCAAATCCTGGAAAGTAAAAGCCGACTTATGAAAATAATGTTTCATTCAATGAAATAAATGATATAATTCTCAAAATTCGAATTACCTTCATTAACTTAAACTGAATGGTGTCCTGGAACGCTGGATACATTTCTTTATATCTGTCCAGGGCCTGCTGGCAGTTGAGAACGTCGACGCAGAGGTGGCAGACCGAAGCCTGGAAAAAGTATTCCTTCGCTGATAACTTTAGGAGACTGTTCTCCAGACACGAAGTGGCGATCTCCTCGTAGATTCTGATGGCCTTCGTGTAATCCTCCAACATGGCTGAATGTGACGCCACCTTCAGCATGTTCTTATTCGCATATGCCGTCGAGTCCTCGCCCTTGTAGAAATCCGCCGCCTGCTCGTAATGATGCATCGCCCTCTGGACGTCACCATCGGCTTCCAGGAATTCCGCAATCGACTGATGATGTTTGGCCGCTAGTTGGAACCTACCCATTTCCAGATAGTGCTCAATAGCCTTCTCCAAACAGGTAACGGCCAGCTTCACGTTCTCCTTCTTGTAGCAGTTCGCAGCGTCCACTAAATGAGTTGCTGCGTCATGCTTGTTCTGAAGTGTCATGTGGAGGTCTGCAGCCTTTTGGAATGCTTCTCCAGCCTTAGTCCAGTTACGAGCCATTTTAAAGACGTTCGCTGCTCGTTGATAACATTCGATTGCGTCATGGGTTTTACTATCGCCGCCCCTGAAAAATTAATTGAGATCATTTAATTTTCTAGGTACTTCATTTAAAGCCTATAAATAAGTTTTATTAAGATTAACATTAAGACGGTTAATTCTTTCTTACCCAAACACCGAAGTAAGGAAGCCCTTCGACGAAGTCAACTTCTTTTCCGCCTCCGCCATCAGCTCCATCCCTTTCTTGTCCGGATCCACCATTTTTTTCTTTTTTTATTTATATTTTTATTTGATTTTTAAACTTTCACCAGATTAAACAGCTTTGTTCCAGGAACTTTTTTATCGTATTTACAAAGACAAACGTTAAATCTGAATATTTATAAACACTCTGTTTAATCTTAATTAGTCATCTAGCTCCTGGCTGTTTTTCTTGTTCACTCAAAAAATTTATTTAACCATAGAATGGAACACTTTTTTTCTTCCTTTTCCCTGCTTCCTGCTCGATCATTCCACAATACAATCATCTCATGTATAAGATAACCTTGGAAGAGAAATAAAGGTTTCAATATGTATAAGTCCGTAAACTATGTAGCTTTTCCTTCTTGTTACTGCTACCAAACCAAACTACGTAACTTTCCTACTCCAACAAAAAAAGGACTATCCCTGAAACTGAAACCTTCGCCTATCACTATACAATACTATCTTCATTCTTTATAGTCTAAACCCAGCCAAAGCCATACCGTGGAGAAAGTCCTTTAGATCTTGGAATGCGTAAAAATGTAGGCAGATGCATCACTTTCACAATAAGAGTCTATTTTATAGTAAGCAAGTAAAAAGTCGAATGTCCATGGGTTAAAAAATCCTCCATTCTATGCAATGCAACATGCAACCCTCCATTCCATGTCCACCTCCACCTCCAAACTTTGGTAATAGTCTATATAGCAAAACTGCTAGCTTTTTGCTGCTTTCACTGCTTTCACTCTGCTTACTTTTGTTGTTATCTGTAATTTCGTCTTTATTTTCATAGATTAACCGTTTAGCCGTTAAACGTTAGGTATGTTTTATTAAGACTTGCCATGCTAAAGACATGCCACTATACCACTTGCTGTGCTGCTCCAATTCAATTCACTCCATTTAAAAGAGATTAATGTTGCCTGTCCGTACCCGACCCCTTTTATGTACACAATTATTTCATTTTCAATTGGTGTTGGTTGCAGCGTATTCAATCTTAATAACACAGTTTTCCGTTCAACTTTCAACTACTACATTATCAAATTAAATTGTAATTATGTACACAACACAGTACAACAGTGATAATGGGACGGTAATTGACAGTAATGGCATGAATTTATGGGTTACACAACAATGTGTGTGAGGCTATTTATTTATTGTTTGGAAAATTGCAAATTGGATAATTTGTATCCAGTAACCTTTATCTTCATCGTCATCATTTAAGACATTGTTAAACTTTTACTTTACAATGGAAAGCAAACAATACAGCAGCAGTTATTTATTTGTTGTTTGGAAAATTGCAAATTGGATAATTTGTATCCAGTAACCTTTATCTTCATCGTCATCATTTAAGACATTGTTAAACTTTTACTTTACAATGGAAAGCAAACAATACAGCAGCAGAGAAAACCGAGATCGATTAAAAATTTATAAGCGGTACAAACAGGTCCAAGGCTCTTTTTTTTGCATGTTTGTAAAAAGCATATTGGCTCAAAGAAATTTTGCATGCTTTTTTTAAAGACATATGAATATGATATGAACATGAAATGAAGCGATCTGCGACATTGCAAACATTCCATGCAAATCTCATATAGATTTTTGGCGTACCTATATGAAATGCTAATGCATATTCCCGTTGATCTCGGATTTAACTTCTAGGTAATGTAATTTGTTTTTATGCTTAATTATGGTCATTCTGCACTGTAAGTATTTGTATCGTACCGAGAAGATTGAGATTGAACTGGAGCTGGACTGAATATGAAATGTATAGCACAGAGAAAAAGAAGACGAAGCAACCCGAAAATATCCCAATGCTGCTGCTACTTTATTTTTATTTCATCCTGCTTTCACAACTTTCCTTCGCCCATGTTTCATTATGCAGCCGCAGCGGAGCGTGTAGTCAAGTGAAAGCTTTCTTCAGGGACTTTCTCCTGTCCCTTTGCTCATGTGTTGCGTTATAACAAGATTTGATTCACCTTGGACATGCCATATATGTAATCATGGGATGCAATGGTGTTGTGATATGACAAATTTCGTGATTTCATTTCACAGGTAGAGAGACCTAGAGACAGGCGCAAAGGATAGGACCTACGTATACGTAATGGAAATGGGAAATGCTTTCTTGATGCAAGTTGGAAACCTACATTTAACTTTGGATTCTTTTACGTATAATAAATGTGTACCCAAAAAAACAAGGCTAATTTTAAATTAAACATAAAACACTTTGGGAAATGACGTTGTACTGTACTTTTATACTTTTTAATAAATGCCAAGATCAAACTTATACACAGGAGGAAAGCGCAACCTTGGACTGGACTGGATAACATTACAATTGTATAATGTAATAGTAGCCGGATACTCAATTAAAATAATGCAGTATTTAAGATGGGCTACATTATATAAACTGCAATAATTAACTGAGTAATGTAACAGCAATTTAATTAGCAATTAAAAAGAAAGTCGGTCGAATCCTACTTAAGTAATATTTGATTTGTATTCAATTCAATGTAACATATATAATTATAATGGAGTGAAGGTGGTTGCTGATAATGATAATTACGTAAATTAACGAGAATCAGTATCATTTAACAAACCGAGCATACGAGCATTTAAATAATAATAATTGAATTGAACGACGCATATAATGTATAATTATAATGCAGACTTAAGTAATAACATCGTAAATACAAATTATCTTTCATGTTTCACTTGTTTTCCTAATTATTAATAATAATTAGTAAAATAAACCACGCATCCGTCTTGAGACCGTGTGCTTTTCATGGAGCATATTGAATCTGGTAATGAATTGGTGAGCTTCTTCACATCCCTTCGTGATCATACCCAGGTACGTAATCAGACTGACATCGCTGCATTGCTGTAAATGGACACAAGTAGAATTTAAATCGTTAGTTAACTAAGAATAAGAATTGCAAACAAAAATATGTTTCTGTTTATAATGAAATGAACTCGACTAACTTCATAAAAGTCTGCTTTAAAACGATCCGGCTGGATGACAGGCAGTCGATGGGACAGTGATTTGGCGAGTCTCAGCGCATCATGGCACATTGGAGCTTCGCCTTTCTCCACGGCTCGGACATAATCAAGAATGAGGCGCACGCGGCTGTGGAGCATTTTGATCGCTGAGTGTTGGACAGCCAAGTGGTCAGCGACGAGAGAGCTCTCAACGGCATCAGAGCTGGACATGATGCGGGCGACATGGTCGACCCCAATGCGTTCCGCCTCTTCCGTGGCAAGGACGTATGGAAGTTGCACAAAGAGCATTGTGGTCTCTCCGTGCAGGATGTCAATGATCGACTCGAAAATGGAGACGGGAAGTTGGTCCACATTCCGCGCCAGGGGATTCAGCTTCAGGAGTACTGGACTTTCATAAATCTCACAGATCTGTTTGTGTACGTGTACATCTCCGGAAGTAGGCGTGTCCCCGGTGGTGTACCAGCCCAAGAATTCCATGTCGCTGAACACCTGCTTGAATTGCTCTTCCTTGGTGCGGTAGTAGTCACGGTCAATTACAATCAGTCCATCGAGTTCAGTGAACACTAATTCGAATGAGTTCATGATTTCCAAGTGGCGGCCTTTGTGCTGTCCAATTATTGCACCCAAAACTAAAAAAAATCAATCAATCAATCATCATCGTTATTAGCTTATTATATTGATTGGATTTGGATGCCTGTGCTGTGGTTAATTTTAATTAGGCGTGAACTACATTGATTGTCAATCAGTACCTTGTTGCGGCTTTCCATCATTCTGAGCTTTAGTCCTTGTCCAGTGTTCTGAAATGTTCATAATGACCAAAGGATGAAGCGACACGGTCACCGACCCGGCGGTTCCAGTCGCCGCGACTACATCGCCAGGAGCGCGCGGCACAGCACTGGACGCCGACGCACCAGCCACAGGACTTAATGGGTTGCTGTTTGCGACATCACCCATCGAGGGAACTTCTCCGCCCGCCTGGTCCACCTCCATTGTCTTTGTGTTCGCCAATTAATTAAAATTAAATATTATCTACTTTAAACTTCTTCACTCAACTCTGGAAATGAATAATGAATGAGACAGGAAAACCCTTTATCAAACGATTAATTTAATTACGTTAACTAAACCCAAACCCAATTCAAACTCATCAATTAATTTACAAACAGAGAGACAAAAACTGGACCCTTTGGCTTGGTAATTTGTTAATTAAATTAAAAATTAAATCTTAAATTCAAATGGAACCCCGAACTGGAAACTTTTTGTCATTGTCACTCTTCATGCACAACTGCACAAGACCAAACCAAACACAATCATAGCTTTAGCTCATTACTCTATAAAATTTTCCGCTTTTGCAGGAACGCGGCTGGAATGGGGAAACATGAGATTCATTTCTACATGCTTTTTCATCCACTACACATTACTGACAATAACATGGGAAGGTACGGCAGATTATCTTAACTTGGAGAGGATAGGAACAGGTCGGCAACAAACGTCCAATATGCCGTCCAATATGCCTCGTTCATCTGCATAAAACACGCACAGCACGGCACTTGGCACAAACAAGCAGCAGCAGCAGCGGAGATTTTTTATTAGGTTTTGGAAATATTCCGGGGGAAAACAAATACAAAGTTAATGAAATAGGTTAATTATAATTAAGTTGAGCAAACTTTTTGAAAGAAAAGTTAATATAATAATCACAGTAGTTTACAAATTGTAAACATACACAGTTAAAGTGTATTGTTCTGTTGGATAAACCTTGAGCAAATAATCAAAAATAATGTGAGTTTTTTATTTGTTTTTTCTGAATTAATTTTTATGACAATTGACAATTAAAAAATACAGATTTTAATTGAAGTTCATTATATTGTACGAAGGTAATATTAATTAATTTTTTCTTTCCTTACAGACTTTTTCAATATGGCTATGTCAAAAAGCACAAACACGTATAATCGACAGAATTGGGAAGATTCAGTAAGTACCCCTCAACAAATTCAATTAATTTTAATAGTTAATGAATAATTATTGGTGTTGTTCATTATTTCCTTGATATTGGGCCGGGCGTTTAATTGTTATTGGAATATTTATCTTCTTTCTTTAGGACTTTCCAATTTTGTGCGAAACTTGTTTGGGAGACAATCCCTATGTCAGAATGGTGAGTTATTTTTCCTGTTATCAGTTTTAAATTGTTTGAGTTTAATGAATCAANATGTCAGAATGGTGAGTTATTTTTCCTGTTATCAGTTGAGTTTAATGAATCAATTAAATAGCTTATTAACTTTGATATTCTTCATTGTCGTTGTAGACAAAAGACAAATTCGGTTCAGAATGCAAAATCTGCATCCGCCCTTTCACCGTGTTCCGATGGTGTCCTGGCGCAAAGATGCGTTTCAAGAAGACAGAAATCTGTCAGACCTGTGCGAAACTGAAGAATGTTTGCCAAACTTGCCTTCTTGATCTGGAGTTTGGTCTTCCCATTCAAGTGCGTGACTCAGCCCTGAAAGTGAAAGATAATCTGCCGCGAAATGAAGTGAACAAGGAGTACTACATTCAGAACCTGGAGTCCCAGATGCAAGTCGCAGACAACGGGTCTCCTCTTGGCGAAGTTGGGAAAGCGCAGTCTTCCTCAGATCTTCTAATGAAACTGGCACGCACCACGCCCTACTACAAGCGGAACCGACCCCACGTCTGCTCCTTCTGGGTGAAAGGCGAGTGCAAACGAGGAGAAGAATGTCCGTACCGCCACGAGAAGCCCACTGATCCAGACGACCCCCTCTCAGATCAGAATATCCGGGACCGTTATTACGGTACAAATGATCCCGTAGCTGATAAGCTGCTTCGTCGTGCTTCAGCAATGCCCGTTCTCACTCCACCGGAAGACAAAAGCATAACGACATTGTATGTGGGCAACCTGGGCGAGTTCATGGCAGAGCAAGACCTCCGTGATCACTTTTACCAGTTTGGAGAAATCCGCAGCATCACGATAGTTCCAAAGCAGCAGTGTGGCTTTGTTCAGTTTACTAGCAGAGCGGCAGCGGAAGTTGCCGCGGAGAAAAGTTTCAACAAGCTCATCCTCATGGGCAGAAGACTTACCGTGCGCTGGGGAAAGTCGCAAGCGAAACAGACTCACGTAGCAGAGGACGGCTCTAATCTGCCTCCAGTTCCGGGTCTGCCAGGAGCCTTGCCACCTCCGCCCTCGGGAATGATGATGGGTGGGCCACATGGCTCATCCAACTTTTTTAATATACCCATGAGTGGGTCACCTTATTTCATGCCTCCTCCGCCTGTCCCGTCTGCGCCACCAGGTCCAAGCCCAAGCAGAACCCCAGCGGCTCCTTCGTCCACTGTGACCTCGTCCTCGTCGTCTTCGTCGTCCTCAGCCCCATCAGTAGAACCTCCAGTGCCCGGCACTGAGCGTCCCCTCCCGATTTATTATCCATCCCAGGACCCAACAAGACTTGGAGCTGTGCAGCTGAAGAATTCCAATGATTAAAAATCAAATTTGAGTCAATCTCGTTTTTGGTTTCCCCCATGACCTTTGACTCTTCCTGCGCAACTTTTCTATTATTTGATTTGTTCACTTTTATGTAATAATTTTGAGATGAAAAGTTGATTTTAATTTTAGCATGATAATAGTTAGATAATGATTAAAATAACTTTAATAGTGAATGAATGAAAATAAAATAAAACCATTTAAAATGGTATTAAATTTAAATTGACTGAAAAGTATTTATTCATTTTTATTAAATAAATATTTAACTTTACACATTACATACTTTACATACCTTAAATAATCACACAGTGATTCAAAAGTACCTGACCCCGCGTTTGAAATTGCGAAACTTAAACATGATTAAACTTAACTGTTACTACAACGGTAAATAACTGATTATTCAATGGGTCCGATGCTTTTGTGTCACACGGTACGGTTACGGTCACGATTGTATTGCTACGTAAATACAGTTAACAATAATTACACAGTCCAATTAATAATCTCGCTCGCGGGAGCTTTTACATTTACATTTACTTTTTTTAGTTTTTAGCGAGAATTTTGCAAAAAATACCTTTGAACAAGGACTCTTTTTTTACCTACCTTTTGTTTGCATTTAAATGCTTAGTTTTTTTCATGCGGTTTAATTAATTAGAATTTAATTAAGCTTTAAATGGTCTCATCTTTCTCTGTAAAATTGCATTTTCTGACAAGATACGCTGAACATTTATAATTTTGCACAATAAGGGTAAATTAATTAAATGAAACCTCACAATTAATTAATTATCGTAGCCTAAAATTGAAAATAGATTTCCATGTATCAAAAGGCACCATTGCTTTTATATTTTGTGGAAAATACACTCATGTAACGATTCGATTTTTAATTTAATGTTGAATTAGTTTAATGCGTTTTACATTTAACTTTTACTACCGCTTGCTATTATGCATAACTGTAATTAAGTGTTTATTTATACGGTTAATTGTGATGTTAACTAACGAAGTTAAAGTACATTCATATTAATAAACGAAATAGCTATACGCTTAAGTAAATGCACTTTTATAATAATTAATCATGTTTAAAATTAATTAAAAGTTAAAATCACTGCAAAAATGGAACTCAGTTTCATCAATTTTTAAGCTGAAAGTTAATGTTTTAAACAAGTTAACGAAAATCATTAAATCATTCAAGATTGAGATTTAATTATTAGCTGATTATTTAACGATCAGGTTAAGTTAATCAAGAAACGTTTTGCTTGCGTTCGGTTTCGTTTACATTACATTAACTTTAAATGCTTATTTGCTGCCAAACTGGAAACTGTTCACTTCTTGAATCTTCTGCATTCTGCTGGCAAACCATTTTCAAGTGAAAAGTCATGTGTGGTAACTAACTTCATTAATTAACTGCCCAATGACAATTCTTGTTCATTCATGACATGCCTGACTATATAATCTGTTGGAGGTCATTAATTGTTAATTTAGTTACATAGTTAGATAATTTAAATCTAAACTAAAAGATCCTAAAACTCTTGTTGGTAAACTCTCATTCATTACTTTATATATAAAGTTGCATTTTTCACTACGTCAAGTCAATATTTTGCCTAAATGAAGTCTATTTAATGGTTTGAGAAAAAACTACTAGTTATTAAGTCCGTTAATGTGTAATTAATAAAAATTAGTGCTTGAATCATTTTTTTGCAGGTACAAGATTTTTCCTACAATCTTTTAGTTTTTTCAGTTTCACACTTGATATTTTTTTGAAAAATTAGAATTTTCTAAAATAAAGGAGAATTTTTAAAAGCCTAATTAAATCAAGAACACTTTTAAATTGTAGAGTTTTTCATTTAAAAAAAACTTTGGAAGTTTATTGGAATTGGAAATGCCACTGCAGCACCGCAAAAATGCCAGAGTATTTAAAAATATTCATCAGCTCTAATAAACCGTCGCGTCGGATTTCAGAAGATTTCAGATTCTTGAAAGCGTTCGTATTTTCGTATCGTCCCTTGTTAAACGATGAAACTCGATTATTTGTTTTGAATGAAGTCCTTCCTTAGTTAAGAAGCTTAAATAAATAAATTTTGTTTAGTATTAAAAATGTTAGCGTTGAAGAGAAGGTGGCTCCTTGCCACTTGTACTATTGGTAAGCTTGTCAATCAGTTCCTGGAGTGGAGCCAATTCCTTTCTTTCAATCAGGTTGAACTCTTGGACGAAAAAGATGAAGTGCTTGAAAGAAGTGTTGAGATGTGCCTCCTCGCCCAACTGCACCACCTCCGCGAAGTGCTGGTGATAAATGTGGGCGTACACTCGGAATAAGCGTTTAAGGATCGTCTTCGCTATGATGAAGAAATTCTTTGGAAAGGGGATTCCAATCTTGGAAGGGAACAAAGTCTCATCGTCCAGTTGGTCCTGGACCCAAGTCATCAGGTAGTCGATGTACTTTGGCGCACTGCACTTTATCGGCTTTTTCACCACGTGACCGTCCGCCCAGTGGTACTCGTACTTTGGCCCCGCTGCCATCACTGGACACGAGTCCTCCGTGCAAAATTCCGTTATCGTTCCATACAGCATGTTGATTTGATTAAAGAAATCCACAGCTAGAAAATAAATATTCTCATTAGTTCTTCACATTTACATTATTTGGCTTGCCTAATATTAATAAACTTTAATTTAACGTACTGTTTACAGCCACCCATTCGTTAAGGTCCTCCCCTTCC
>VYYJ01003243.1:0-17356 GCA_021029165.1 Cyphoderus albinus | reverse complement strand
ACGACGTAAGAATAAACTAAAATAATAAATACAATATTCATGCTGAAGTCACACTTATGTTTGTAGCATTGCATAATGTGAATTTTTGAAGGGCATTTCTGGAAAAGGAATTCAAAGGCAATGGACTTATTGGAATTTGGAATGTCAGTGGTGATCCCTTTTGTTTACCTGCAAGGCATTAGCTTCGGTCTCTACTCCATCGCGAAGCCCACAAAGCCGTTCTTTCATTGTTCACTACTCATGGAACTTGGATGGCCATTAAGGGCTCAAATTCCATTCAAAATCTATGAATGTTGCATGCTACTAAATTGTTGGCATATTATTGTCTCTGTATTTGTTGTACTGTGTACTGCAGGTTACTCTTGCGTACGTTGGTTACCTGAATTGATCGATTCGGACAAGCACATTCCAGGGAAGGCTACGAATGATATTAGAAAGATATCTAACTCTCTCCCTACTTACATTCATTTATCCATGCTGTTTAACCACTTGAACTCAATCACCAAAGTTTGGCTCTCTGGTGTTTCTTATTTTGCCGGCAAATTGGTCGGTGTGTATATGGGGTTTGCAACGATTAAGTTGGCTGTAGATCAAACGCTCCCATGGAATCAGTATATAGCTTATCCAATGTCGGTTCTCTTTCTTCTTATCTTCTTTCTCTTCGTATGTCCCGAAGTGGAGGCAGTACACAAGCATTCGTCCAAGTACGTCCGAAAATTACGATGGCACAAAAGCAGAATTGTGAGAAAGAATATCTTTGCTTTGCGACCCATGGCCATCTGGATCGTGGATTTCTTTTATTTTAAAAGAGGCACTGGAATCGAAATTTCATACGATGTAATGAGTGAGATTGCTGATCTGGTGGTTAGCTTTATGTAGTATAGATAAATACCCAGAATTGTGTCCTGAATATACAAAATTTCTTACATTGCATTATAAATATAATCTCACTTTAGTATTTAATACATACTATTTATTTATTCTTCATTACAAAAAAGGCACCAATAGTCGTAGGCACCATTAGTTTTAATGAAATTTAAAAAGTAATAAAATATGCAATATTGTTTATCTTATATGTTGTACAATAAAACTCTATAATAAATTTCGAGTAATTATTGAAATTGTGAATTGAGTCATTTGAATTTATTTTCAACCACCTTTTTTATCCAGGCATCGCCATCATCCAAATCATCCATGGGGTCCACATTTTGAAGATAATGTTACGAATGTCACTGTTCGAGAGTTTCAAAACGTTCACCTTGACTGTCGTGTTGGGCTTATTGAAGATAAACTGGTAAGTCAATAAGAAAATCAGAAACTATTTTAGGTCAGTCAACTATTATTAAGTGAAACACATTTAAGGATTACTCTGGTCTGGAGCAATGACTCTTTATTACACAAATTCTAGATCACTTAACTTTATTAACTATCCATCAGGGAAAAAGCTAACAAATGAGCGATTGTTGTTGATAAAGTTCCCAGAAAAGTTACTTATAATCCCTGCTTTATTATGTAGGACGTGCAGAAAGAACGTTCCAGTATTTTTTTTTTTAGACAAATCTATAAGACTATTCTGCTCAATGCATTATATGATACACTTACATTTTCATCTGTTCCAACTGGTTAGTTTATAACGGAATAAAAATCATTAAATGACGAGTTGTTAAGTGGCAAAAGAACAAACTTTTGGCACTCTGCTTTTTGTATATATTTTTTTTTGTGTCTCTTCCCATAAAGTAGCATTGTTCTGATATAGACCTAACAAAACCTGACTTAAGTAACTTTAACTTTTATTTCCTCCTCTCTCGACCCATTCTTTCTGCTTTTTAAAGTGAGAAATGTGCAATGATACTTTTGATAGGAAAAGCAAAAGGGAGCAATCACGATGATCATCATGAAAGAGAGTTAGTAAGCCACTTTTTCCCAAAACTTTTTTCTTTAAAGCTCCCCGAGCGAGAAGGAATAGGCTGCTATCAAAAAAAGTGATCTTTTGAGAGAAAATGGCAAGAAATCTTCAGATGGGTTCTATGTCTGCGGTGAGCGTACGTGGAAGTACGATACTTCCCTACGCAGGAACATTACTGTAACGGCATCAAAAATGAAATGAGATGAAATGAATGAATGAAGCCTGTATTATGTCTATAGGTAGTGATTTTGATGATGATATGACAATGAAGCCTTCTCTCGAATTTTCACGATCACAAGGGAGTACCATGAAATGAAAGAAAAAAGTTTTTGGAAGATGAGAGAAGAAAGACAAATGTGTGCAAATGGAATGGACACTTAAAAATTCTCGACTACCCTCTATTTTTGGATAGAACCTTTAGTGTGCCCACGTAAAATACCTAGTCTCATCTGTTGGTTTTCGTTTCTCTCATCCGTCTGGAACAGAATGCACTTTGAGCAGAAAACCATTAAATTATTATATTGAAAACACTGCACTTAAAGACCCCAACCCATCCCAGCTCTTTCTTCCTTTGCGATCATTTTCAACCTGATTATTCTTAATGTTTGCAGTCGACAGCTGCACAAAGGCTGGAATCTATTTATGTAACAGCTTTCATATTCCAATCATCATTGAATGCATTGATCACCATTGCTTCTTTGTCTTGAGTGTAATTATAAGTAGTACATTTCTCAAGGACACATTACCTTTGAATGCCGCTAGAACTAAATACGCAGAACCGACACACAAGACTTAAACAAGAAGAGAAAGAGCAGCTTTACAGGCCAAAGATAAAGTAGCTTTTCAACTGTCCCTATGAAAACATTAGGCTGCGGCGGTCACGATCACCGCCAACAACAATACTTGAAATATGTGTAAAGGCTTTCTCCTCAGATTCCATGCATGAGTGCGTCGAAAGGAATGAATAAAAAGCGAGCACCGGAAAATTTCGTGATTTGGAGTGCATCCAAATATCCTTTCTCCACTGAGGAGGCATAACCATCAGCAGATTCACGTGCATTTTTATACTACCTAATAAATGTTAGTCGGGCTGCTTTTGCTATCAAATCCTCTGAGATCGGATGGGTGCACACCCGTATACCTATATCCGGATAGCATTAAACAATACACAAAAATTGCTACATAATGGTGGTATAACGGCAACTGTAACGAAAGATGGAGAAGTAGGTTTTCATGCATGTCCACAATCCCCTTCTTTCTAAACCTTATTCTGAAAAATAAGCTAAATTTGGCCATCATGCTTACTTTTTCCTCAATGTTACGTAAAAACGTACATACTCCATTATAAAACACTTCCTGATAGTTCAACTTTAGTGGCTTTGACGGCAGAGTATTTTCTGTAGAGGAGGAGCAGAAGGTTACCACTGATGCGTATATCGAGATCCCGAATCACGCTAGACTTCCATATTTTGTTGGATCGACTGACGTATATAAGATGCCGGTAAATTGCAAGCGTAATAATTTAAAATGATACTGCCACCACTGGCAACAGCAAAAAAGACTCGCCGATTGGTCTCATTTGTTTCCGGCATATACCTGGAAGGGCGTAGTAAAAGTCAGGGAGGAAAATTGATGGTCTATTAATAGCTCAATTAGTCATTGCACCTATCTGTTTTAAAGTGTCGTCGTATTGAGAAGGGAAAAAATAGAACAAAATTAGCGTAAAAGAGATCCCTTTAATTTTATGTAAGTCCTCCCAGTAAATGTTGAAAGGCGTCTTGCTGACCACATATATAAACTTAATACGGCGGTTAGGAAGTGCTGACGGAAAAAGTTGGGAAGTCTGGATAAGAATGCTGGTAATTTTGTGTGAAAAGGATAAGAGCATCTGCATAAGATCAAAGTGTGAAATTCAGACCATTACTCAAAGTAATGAATGGGCCATTTAAGCGTACTTCTGAATGCTGGTAATTTTGTGTGAAAAGGATAAGAGCATCTGCATAAGATCAAAGTGTGAAATTCAGACCATTACTCAAAGTAATGAATGGGCCATTTAAGCATACTTCTGTGTAGCAAAGTTTATATGCATTTACCTTTCCCAGCCGAAGCTAGGTTGGAACGGTAAATTTTTGTTTTTTATCTGATAACATTGGTGAAAAAATCTCTGATGCGATCTCGTTTCCTTTCTCTGTCTGCGATGTTTCTAGGTATCCTGGGTACGTCGTAAATCAGACCAGTTGGATCTGCTGACGCTGGGTCTAAAGAATCACAGTTCAGATCCTCGGTTCTTTTCAGACTTTAAATATCCAAATAATTGGAGACTGGGCATACGTAACGTAAGTAGGAGTGATTCTGCTAAATACATTTGCCAAATCTCTACCCATCCACCAAAGATGTTAAACGTCGAACTCGTCGTCGAATGTAATTGAGCAACTTTTAAAAAAAAACTAAATTCTAATTTAAATTATTTTGTGTTAAATTTCAAAGCGGTTCTAGCTTAGTTTTATAGGATGTCCACATTAAATATTCCGATTTGTTTAGAGACAACAGACATTGTCTAATTTACGATACATAAAATGGAATACGTTTGTCCTCAAGGTTTTCTACCAAATGAGTTTTTTGGAAGTCCATTTTCAATTGTCAGAATCATGCAAATGTACATATACTAAAAGCTACACTTCAACCATATTCTCTAAATTTTAATTGACCTTTTATTTAAATATTGAAAAAATCTTTTTACATTTTACATCTAAACAGAATTCAATTTTCGTCCTAACAATTGCGTCAGAACCGCTTTGAAATTATCTAAATTGGCCTATGTTTAACTGCCAATCAGCAGCCACAGAATCTAATCAAATTGGATCGTTTACTTAACCTTATTCTTATTGTCTCCTTTAGCGCCTGAAGTGTTTGTAATTAGTTCGAGAGGTGAACGGGTACAAGATGTGTATTACAAGGAGGGCTCTACACTCCAACTCATCTGTGAAGGTAACAACAACATCAGTATATCCTGTATTTTACATGTATCCATTCATTGTGATTCTTCACTTTATTAATCATTTCAAAATCAGAGAAGAAGGCATAAAAGTATTAATAAAATGTTACATTTTCAAATCTACCTGAAGAAGAACAATTGTAAAACATTGATTAGATACATTATAGGCTTTGATCGTTTTGATTTTTGATTTGATAACGATTTACCTTTGTTCATTAATTATACGAGGGTTTTCATTTCAAACATTTTTCAGTATGAAAATAACAGTGCAGCAGGAAGAAATCTTACCTGACTCCTTTCTGCTTAAATCAAGGCATTTTCATTGAATCCGTGAATTTTCCGGATTTCCTAAATCAACCATCCAAACATACTAGAACCACTCACGATCAGTCTTACAATAATACATACAACTAAAAAAATATGATTTTGTCACAATCAAATTCCAGGGATAGGATTTAGGATTATTAAGTATTTCAGAGTCAAAAGACTTAATTTTTTAAGAGCCACGACAAGAAAAAAAGTCAAGAGACATTTAGTAGCAGATCGCATTTTACGCTTTAGAGAATAATAAATCTCGTGTAGTCGCGTTCATAGGGTACGTGCCAGGAAGACTAGAAAAGCTTTGCAAACCCGTATCAATTCACCTTAGCGTGGAAAAGCAAAGCAATAATAAATTAGCCGGTTTGGTTGGTTGGGAGTAACGATTTGCTCCCATATATTTTTCAACGGATATCAGGGCAACGCACTATAGATAAGTTTATCACTGCCTGCGGTTTCGTCTCATCCGACAAGGAACGTAAATTACAGTTTCTCCTTTTGCGTAGTACTCGATCAGTCTCATGCGTCCTACTCCGGTATAAATGAAACCCACAGTGGTCGCTCTATGGCTCCCTTTATATAATTATGAAGCAATGGAACCCTAGTCCAGTGTAAATATAAGATCAATTGTGTTTTCGGTTCATTGGAGCCGTTATAATGCTAACAAACGTGTATGCTACAACAATATGACACATTGTATTGCGTATTTTAATGGCCATGACATTTCAGTAAACATATTAATTTGGCTAAGAGATTTTCATTTGTCGTTTCTTCTTCGTCACAAAGCTACCTGTTCGAAATAAGTAAAGTAATCTGCAACTGTTTTAATTAAGGTTAACACAGAATCCATGGATTTTGACCAGTATAATGTTGTATTTATTAGACATACGCATTAACCTTTGGCATTATACATATGAAAAATAAAGTAATTTTCCATGTATCAGATTAGGGACTATTGGTCAAAAGTATGTTATAATGCCTTATTTCGTTTTAATTTCTGACTGTTTATTTTCCTTTTTTTATACAGTGAACAACATGAAGTCTCGACAAGTAAACTGGTATCACTACTCACCACTCACTGGTAGAGATGAACTCTTAAATGTTGATTTAACGAGGGGCGGTATAAGGTAATGAATTTTCCACATTCCTCTACCTACCTGTACGAAAGATATCTTTGAAAAATATATGATTTTTAATATTGTTAAACTCCAGGATAACTACGGATGCCACCCGTGGAGAATATACCAAAAGCATATTGAACATTGCAAGAATAACTCGTAGAGATATTGGAAGGTAATAAATAAATTAAGTTTGAACCAAATTTGATTACCTTGAAAAGCAGCTCAAATTGAAAATATTTAATGACTTTCTTTTTAAATGTTTGATTGTGTTTTGAAAAGGTACCTATGTTCTGCCGGTGAGAATTCTTCTGTCCAAGTTCATATACTATCAGGTACGTTGTAGATTTTAAATTCTCGTGTTAGAATAATATTCCGTCGTTTATAACATGTATTTTTAATTATTACATGTATGCTCTTTAGTTAATGTGATCTTGGCCTTTGTTTCGGTAGACCTTAGCAAGGGCTACTTGCTTAAAAATCTGTTGTGTTATATTATTAAATTGCTTTTTTTGAAAATGAACATAAATATTCTCTGTATGAAAATTCACTAATTGTAAAGAGTACAACTGGACAATGTTTTCGACTAGCAGAGTCTAACTTAAACCTAACATGATAGTTAACCAAAGTGTGCGAGTTGTCCAGCCAGCCTGTGAAATGGACACACTTGGATACATTTAATACGATTCTTTGATACCGGAGAATAATGAACCGTATTGTAGTAGAGCAGTTCTCCGTTCTTCCCTTAATTTGAGTAGATAAATACACCGTGAGTCAAAAATATGGAATAATTCAGAAAATCGGTATTAAAGAAATCTCTGCAGTTTTATCGTTTCGGCGGGACATGTTGCATTGTTTTCATGAACAGTATTACAGAACAGAGCAGAATTACTGCGGACCGATGAGTGCGGTAACGATTCGTGAACCCTGTTTGGGAAAAATCTAGCCTGATGACTAAGGAATTTTGACTATTCTTGATCAAGCAATGCAATTTGAAAGTGGTTAGGTAGACCTAAAGATATATTTTATTACTAGCTTCTCAAATCTTACGTTTTCAAAAAGACTGACAGAAATGGTGCATATTATTCTAAGGTTTTGATTTTACCGCCAGTTTACATTTTATAGATAAAGTAACAAAATGATTGAACTTATTAATGAAATTAAGCAGGGTTAACCTTACCTTTGTCCTATTGCATACGAAGCAGATTTCTTTGATTTTCATATATACCAATCTTCTGAAGGTTTTATCAATCTTTTATAGTTTTGACTCACAGTATAACGTTGGAACCACGATGACCACATCACCATGTTCGGCCTTGCCTTTTATTTGAATAAATTGCCAATTTATTTTCCCAAGTTGTGAACAAACTTGTCTGTTAGTGACAGTATTGATTTTTTTTTGCTGGAACTCGCTCTCTCCTGTATTTTTCCTTTTCAAATAACAACCACAATTGGCAACCAGCACTAGTAGCTGAAGCCAGCGTAAAGAATATTTTGCTTGGTAAAACATTTAAAATTCTGGCGTCAGAACACCAGGGCTTAAAAAAGAGATAATTCAAGGAAGAAAGCAGTATTAAGTAATTTGCATTAGTGGAGGATTTTCATTAAATAAAATTAACGCTCCTGCGGTTGAGAGGTCCGACAATTTTCAGATTTAAAAAAATGCCACCTCGTTTGGTTTGTTACAATATTAAACAAGCAAATTGCACTGTTATTGTAATCGTGATCGAGGCCAATCTCCGGTAGACTTCAATATATTCCGAGTAGTGGCTTACTCTTATCACATCTGCAATCTGTGATGGTTGAGTGAGCACAATTTCTCATTTATAAACATTTTATCATTCCGGATTGGAGCTCACTTTCATTATTACTGAATAAACTAAATGTTTCATAACTTTTAACATAAATTATTTTCCAGATTGATCAATGTAAATGCTAATATTTGAATTCTGAAAGAAACCAATTATAGTACAGTCTACTTACTCCCTTCTGATTAAAGAAAGGCAGCGACCAGAAATTTGCAACAACTGAAAGAAGCTGTGAAGCGAGAAAAGATCCATATAAACTTTGATTTTTTCTCCGTACCCCTCTCGATCATATACTTAGGTATACCGTGAAATTTTCAGTGCGAAGCAAAGGCACACCGTATCACGTCAAGGCAAGTGAGCAGGAGGCAGATTATTAGATGTCTTTGAAGAAATGATGGATGAAGTAATTTCCGGTAGAAAAAAACATGCAGCAAGTTATGAAAGAAAGGGTACTCCCCTGTACACACCTTCCTGAACTGAACTGACAAAGGAGAAAAAAAGAATAGGAAGTTGAAGTAGCACTTCTCCCGTTTCCAATAATACCCAAAGAAGTGAGTCAAGTAGGTAGTGGCATTATCACGGGTGAACAAAGGAGAAAATATAGTGCAAGCAAAAATTCGAGATGATGGAACATCATCTTGATGAACATGACATCATCACCAGCTTCATGGATCCAAACTATGTGTACCATTCACAACACTTTCATAGTAGAGTAGCATAACGTCTCCTTTCTTCGACAAGGAACAAGGAAGTGGAAAAAGAACTGAGTTTTTTTTGCTGAAATAGTGATTCTAGTTGGGTACCCGTACTACGTGTATATTCTTCTTGCATTCAGTCTTTTATCACATTCGCCTTACTGGAAAGAAGAGAATGAAAATACTATCAAAAATTGGCAGCGGCAAAAAGAAAGGGAGAAGTTGAATTGAGAAGATAGCTCTCTTTTCTTGGATGGGTTTGCAGTTGGGTTGGTTGAATGGATGGATGGTTATTATAACGGTGTGATGCGATAATAATGAAAAGTTTGCTTCTGTTTTCTGTGTGGTTGGAGATATCTGTGTCCTATAAATGGTAAACACTATCATGGTGATAGCGACGCTGTTTGGAGAAATGGGGAAACTGATGAAAAGTGTCTTTTGTCCTAAGCCCAGCCTTAAAACGCACTTACTCTTTTCCCTGGTCGTCTCTCTTGCCACATTGTACCCTATCGCCATACACTACTGTCATCATTATGATCATCATCTTAACTGAATGGAAAGCTGAGAAAGTTTTTTATTTTTTATTTTCTGAAGTGGTTTGTTTCCACTCAGTGGAGTAAGGCATCCCCATCATCCTCCAGGCTCTTTCACTTCGTTGGCCAAACATTAACAATAAGTAGAACGTAACGTGCTAGGTGATACTCAAAGCTCCATCACACAACTCGACTTTTAGTATGCCCAATGATCTATCATCTCCCTCTTATTACCAAAGTTGTGCGAAAACTTTCTACGTAGGTTATACTGTAGGTGGATATTATTAAAATGCACACGCAAATGTTACAAAGCAAAAGTTGTTAATTGTGTGTATGCAAAAGAGATTGTTTATTAGGAAAGCCACTTTTCAGTTTAAGCTTGTTTGTCAGAAGCACTTGATGAGTTTATGTACGGAGATGGGTACAGCGAGCAAGATGAAAACGTGTCAGCAATCTCTTGGTTGCTCGAATAAAACCGACAGACATGTCCTGGAGGAAAACATGGTTGTTTCTCTAACGCCAAATGTTAGTTAACATTTGACTCGCCACACTGTCACTACACAATATTCCTTGTCCTTCTGTAATGAAAATTCTTACACACCAGTCAGCAAGAGTTAGACGTAGAACAAGAAACCGAGCCTTTTTACTACGTTATTATGTACACTGCTGGTCAATTGTAATTAAGTGATTCCAGTATAAATACGTGAAACGAGCCTTTCATATACTTTGGCACGCTTTCTAGCTCTTTTGTGTGTGTCAACCTTTTCTTGGCAAAAGTCCTCTTTCTTGCCCTTTCCACTTTCAAATTCTTTTCATTTAAAATTAGCATGACCTCCCACGCAACATGAGCACTGATAGGATGAATCAGAGGGACAGTTTCATTTCATTCACGATCTTGCTGCAACCCCTTTCACTTGCATACAAATGAGTGGGAAAGTCTACTGACAATTAAAGGTGCCAAATGTGCTTTTAATTATTGATACCCAACAAATGAGCTAAACAACATTCGTCAAATTTTAATGCATAGAGCTGCATTGCAGAATTTAAATTATACAAACAACTACGAGTTGTGAGTGAAAGTAATCCAAATGAATTATTAACATCACTACGTCATCACATTATAGTGGCGTGGTGAAGAGTGTGTTGATAGACAGACAAGAGCACTTGTCACTGGCAGGCCGATGACGAAGTCATTTAGATTTATCACCGAGAAAGTTTATTTGGCAACTAACCTTATTCACTCTAGGAGGCGGAAACGGCATTCGCACATTTATTATGTTTTTGTGAATGTCACCTGTCATTTCCTTTCATTTGCTCCGTAACATGGCGTATAACTAAAGCAATAAATGATAAGTGCTTGCTCTATATATGATTATTATTACTTACTTTTTATTATTGCTTCATTTTGATATGAGTAGCCTGCTCCGTGAAGTTTCCCTAGTAGACACGCTTGCTTAAAGGTGAAAAGTAGCTACCAAACGACACATGTGTTGTGATAATGATGTGTGTGTACACATCAAGCAAGCTGAAAATTTCCCCTGACAGTAATGAGTTACCATGATAGATTTGTGGTCTGTTTGATGATGATGATCGCTACAAATTTCCCCTGACAGGTGAGAATCCCGCCGAGCTGTACCATAATGAAGGCAGTCGGTTGTTGGGCTTATCACAACAACTCTTTGGTTGCTTTCATCGATGTCATCATTATCAATATCAGCAGTTTCTTTTCGTCGCCATCATCAGCATCCTCTTCGTCGCTTACCTGTCGTCGTCGCTGTCGTCCGTATCTTCTTCCTACTTTTACTACTACCCTTTGTCTACCGTTGTCACGTGGGCAATGCTCGGTTTTATCAGTAGTAAAGGTAAGGCCGTTCTAAACAATATTTTTCTACTTGAGGAATAGTACGTCCAACAATTTATTCGAATAAAAAGAAAGGTATGTAAGCTCATCAGTACACAAGCGTAATTTTAAAATGTACATAATCGTAACGCATACTATTATATTCTGTACATAATGTATATAACAATTAACCAAAATGACGAAAGGTTTGTATATGAAATAGGTATACGTTATTAAGAATTTTATTACATCTCTTCTTTCGTTCTTTCGTGGCGACATTATGTACTTCATTACTTTTAGGCAATTTTGAAAGCTGAAAGCACAGTGCAACTAAAATTCATTTTGAACGATTTCATATTGTAATTGTGTAAAAGGAAAAGCTGCGTTTTGTAACGAAAAGGTGTACAATGACTTTTAATATTTGTGAGTTAAAAACAACTCTTTGTTGACGGACTATTGATTTATGAGGTCACGTTTGTAGAAGTAATGACATGTTAGCAGCTTATTAATTTATTAAAGCCTATTGTGATTAAGAAAATCTAATTGTGCAATTTAAATACGAATCTTTATAGATTATATTATAATTTTCTAACATAGTATTTCTTGTATGGTACAAAACAGTAAAGAAATGTATATCCTTGTATAGCTAGGAAAGAATATAGTTTGAGCGGAGCCTAATTAAGTAAAATGATAAAAAAATATTGGTTCAAGTACAATATATTAGATTTACATTTTGCATTCATAAGTAGATAGTGTACATTAGAAAAGGGTAGCGTCTAATATTAAATACAATCGTAGGTCTATTGGTCTTGGTCACTGTAGCTGTGTGTTTCCTTTGAACGACAATTGACAATGCAACATGCAACCCAGTTCTGAATTTTAGAGAATTTTTATATTAATATTACTTAATTAAAATAATTGTTAATCAATTTCATTGTACCGTGTTCATTTGTTGGATCGGACGGGTGAAATATCTGCTTCATATAAACATGAACAGAACCCCAGCCATAATGTAATAACTTGTTTAAGGCAACTACTATAATTAGCAATTAAGAAAGTTAATGGAGCAATATTATTTGATTACGCGTGAAGTCCATCACATCTCGAAAACTATGTAAGTTTTAAAAGGTATATTCCATAGTCTTACGGTAAGATATTTGGTTTCACTTACATATAAAAGATATTAAAATTAACACATTGTAATTCAAAATTGACTATTATTTGGAATAAAATAAATCAAAAGTCAGAAGTTTGCTTGAGTTGACAATAGATTTTAATTAATCATTATCATGCCATGTCCACGTATCATAAACCTAAATCTATCGTCGGTTTCCTCAGCATCGTTTTTCTTAATGGAAAAGTTTCGCCGGACGGAAGTGAATAAAGTGGAATGACGAATGCAGCAAGGGAAGGAAGAACTGGGTCTTGTTTCCTAGTTTCTCTCTACTTTATCACTGCAAAGCGTCTCTTTCATTCTCCCTACATCAAATAGTTTTTGCTCAACTTATAAAACCTTGCTCAACTTATTGCAAAAAATAAATAGAGCAATTCTTAATCATGAGCTGCAACGATACACGAGAAACAGAGATAAAACTAAGATAATAATAAACGAAATTTGGAATTTGTAAACAATGCGAGTAATGGAGTAATATTCCACTTTCGAATAAACATTAGTAAAGTTTAAACATTAGCCAATAGAATTTGTTACCAGAAGGTATTTTCCTCTTTGTAATTTTGAGCCGCAGAAATAAGGGTCAAGCAAATAGAAAGTCCTTAGATCAAAGTGATATAAAAAGAACCTACATTTTTAGACATCATATCATAAAAGNAATAGTAATAATAATTAAGCAGCTTGTTATTGCACAATCCATTAGTAGTTTGCCTCCTTTATAAGGGAAGTATGCAGGTATGTGCATTTCATTTATGTGACTGTCTATGACACATGGAGAGAGAAAATATAATCAAATTGGTTGTTTCTTCTCGTTTCTTTCTCTGCAATGGCTTCTCCCTTCCTTCATTGTTTACTCCGATAGTAATCGGCTGACACACATTGCCATGTCTGACTCAAGTAGTGATTTTCCTGTTGTCCCTTTTATTTGATCATGCGGGCTTGTGAACATAACAAACCATTATAATAATGATGAAGTGGAAAAGTGGATCATCCCGAAGAAATTTATTTTCTCGATTTTTTTCTTTCCCTTTCACCAGATCCGATACAGAATTTTTTTTGCCGATGCACCTGTCATTTTTAAGGGGTAACGAAGCCGTGATGTTTTCAACTGTTTTGTGGATACACTACCGCTTGCCCGAAGACTGGTGACGCAGCTTTTGATCAAAAGTAGTTAAGAAATTTGGTAAACATATAAATGAACGGTTGAACGATTCATGGAACATTGCTTAGTATAAAATATCGCGTTTTGGATGAATGGACAAAAAGGAGGAAATAAAAGGAAAGAGGTTTCACTGAAGTATGCTTCACTTTTCTCTCTCCATCTTTCCGTTACATTTAGCTAGAATACTTTTTCTCAATTTTTGGAACCTTTTTCAACTTCTGAATTACCCCTCATTGAAAGGAAACCAAGTACTAATAGGCTAGAGATAAAATTGGAACCAAATATTTCCTATCAAATCAGCTTTAATGTTTCTTCTCACAGTTACATTTATATTGAAGTGCCGACATTTGTTAGCATCAGCAGACGACCTGCTCAACACTAAAATAGTTGAAATTGGTCGGTTTGTTGAAGTAATAAAAATAACATTTGAGCACAGATAAACACATCGCCAAACAATTTCTCAACCAATTGACCATTGAGGCGGAAATGGACCTTGCGAAAACGCAGCAGCATTCGTGAAGTAAATGAAAATGCAAGAGTTTGATAACGCAGTAGGAGTACCTGATGCGTCAACCAAACCTTTCTTTGTTTGCTCTTAAATTTTTTGTTACGTTTCGATCACTTATCATCGCTTTGGAGAACCTTCTCACAGTAACCCGCAGTTATCTAGGTTGAATTCATAGCAGTTTTGTGTAGCAAAAAGCAACCAATCGAACTACAAATGAGTCATCAATTTTGGTCTCGTTTTTGGTTTAGTGCATTATCCCGTCCTTATGTTACGTTATTGATGGAAAACAAAACAATGCAGTATTCTAGTGATTAAGTAAGGTGCTTTTTTATTTCCAGGATATTCAGTAATTGTCTCCTTGTCTGCGTGACAATGACAATGAATAAAAGGACGATAGTGATAGGCCGTTTTGCCTTGCCGGAACACGAAATAGAGACTAGACTGGAGAATAATACTTAATGCGATAAGCGAGACTCTACGAATTTCCAAATTCCAAATCAATATCTCATTTCAATGATGGTGGCATGAGCATCAGTTTTGGTGATGGTGAAAGGAATTGTGGAACAGTGACGATGTAATCCTTTCTTTCTCATTGTGTGCCACGAATTAACAAACGTACTACTTAAGTAATAATATAGAGTAAAGAGAGAATTTCCTCCTTTTCAGTGAGCCGTTCTTCCTATAACTGCCAAAACGGATTAACGGGTCTCTCCAATTGGGTCACACTGAAAGTATCCATTTTTATGATATAAACATATCAGTGAAACAGTAGCTCACATGGGAAAAGACATATATGCCCTCGCAGCACGTATCAATGGGCCTATCGAAATGCGCTATTCATTTTTACGGTTCTTGTTTTCGAAGGAGGATTACAGCTGCCATGCTACACAGAGCGACAATACCTACACAGTTTTCGCAGGACATGAAGTTCTAGACTTGAAATAAGTCTGGGTTGTCTAGCTTCCTCGCAGATTGTATTATTTGGACATTAACAGGGAAAGCAGTAATTCCCTTCCATTTTGCCTGTCATTTGTTTCAACATCCTTCTATCTTTTTCTCTTTCGACATCTTTATTCATTTTCAATCAAACTTTATCATCATGTTGGCATCTTAGCATTGAATTCAATAACGCTGATGGGATAAATCACCACAGAAGGCGATTCTCAGCTTTATATTTGATTGTCTATGAATGTTCAAAGGGAGTAGGGGGCTGAATGCTTTCACTTATTCAATTCGTCAAATAAAATAAACGTAGATATTTAGATGAATGAATGCGAAAAGGACAGATTAAAAAACTCGGTAGAAACAAAATCAAATGAATGAACATCACATAAAAACGTTGCAAATTCATAAAAAGGAATTTGAAAAATTCTTTCCGCCTCAAAACGAATCACTAAAAACTGCTTTGTTAAAACTCGAGCGTGAAGTAAGATCGAGCGCAACAAATTTCATGAAAAAGTCGTACTTTATTAAAGTGAATTTTTTTCTATTCCTTTCATTGTGAGTTTTCTATACCAGAATCGTTGTGGTCACACCACACACAACATAATATATTATCTTTTCGTGGCATATGTGCTAGCGGTATTCCAGCGGATGGGGAAAAATAAAAGTGGAAGGAAGAAAATGATGGATTTGTTCTACCATAGTTCATTCAGGCTACAAAAACACAAAACCTACACAAACATAAAGTGGTTTTGCTTGCCTGCCATGCACACGACTTGCACATGCAGTTCAACGGCACATTTGCACTATTATTAATTCAGTCAAGATTCCATATAGCAAACTTTTATCTCTTGAATATTCAAACCGACTTCCTACGGGTTACGCTGTGCGATCTTTGAGGACTATTCCGTGTTTTCATAATGTGTTGCCTTCTACTTTCGGGGAGTGTGGTGGCCGCGGTATGGATCGGATGGTTAACCTGTATAAAGTATGGGACTTTTTATTGCTGTGACGGTTCATTTTCCGCGAATTCTGTTTTTAGTGGTGCTTTGGTGGTGTCCGACATGAAAAAGCTGGGCAGTGGGATTTTTCTGTTCGAGTGCCTAAAGATTTTTGATGACTTCTAAGATAAAGATTCCTATGTACCACTGGCTGAACTTCGGGGCAAAAAATGATGTATGCATTTGGTTGGTGAGCCTTAGATATTGCGTAGCAGACTGAATAACGCTGCTGTAAATAAGTCAGTCAGCTTAGGAAAGAGATGAGTAATATAATAAAATAGACTTTGGACAAATTGAATTTTTTTTTTGACGCAAGACAGCCAACTACTAGCGTTGACTATTATAAAGAACATCAAACACAGCACAGGACAAGCATGAGGAAAACGGAAAACCATCGCTTGTGGGGTGCAAATAGCAATAAAAAGAAGAAAATAGGAGCAGAGAAAAAAAGAGCTCAGTAAAGCATGCACTCTTTTTGGTGCTTTGAGTGAGTGAAGACAAGATTTATATCCGTTTTTGTGGTCAGCCAAAGAAAAAATAAGAACTACATACAAATATAAAGTTCGTCTCACTCGTTGAATCAGGTCACTGGACCATGCAACTAGGTCAAAGTTAACCCAAACAAAACTGAACACAGTAGTGCATAGCAAGCACAAAAACGCAATATGACGACGATCATGACTAATGATCATTTTAGAATCTAGCTGAACTGGATGCCCCAATTTTGATGCAAAATACGTAAATGTATACTCTGAAACAAAAGCAGCAAATGAGTATCATAATTGATAAAATGATTAATGGTTTCCGTTGCCCTAAAACTTCAAGCTCTTATTAGTTCTTAGGAAAAATTAATACGTCAATTCAAAGCTAATTAGGAATTGCAAATCTTCATTGCAACACAATTGTTTAACACTCATGTTTGTTCGGTGGAACCAAGAATATTAAAAGGTTTGCAAGCTAGTTCAAGATGTTGCTGGACATATTTACGAGAATTTTTTACTTTTTGAGCTCATCATTCACACCTGCTCCAATCGACCTCAATACCTTTGACAATCCAAGCAATTTGACACTCACGCGTTTCACCCAGTCCTTTGGAGATTGGTTAAACGACACGGTGACAATCGACAATCCTTTCTTTCAATATGAACGCGACTACGAAGAAGATGGATCGACTTTTTATGAGCCTATAACATTGCCCCTTTGCTGTGGTTCTATTGATCCGACTGGAAACGGTACTGAAGGGCGCAGTTCTCAGTTTCGCTACTGCTCAGAGGAAGATGATGACCGCGGGAATGGAGGCGTCCAAGTCGACTACGAACAGATTGATATAATTTCAGGCCGGCGTCACACCAGGAAGTC
>VYYJ01003242.1:0-17357 GCA_021029165.1 Cyphoderus albinus | reverse complement strand
TTTACTTTAAGATAATATGGCAACAACAACAGCAGTAGTAGTCAACCAAAAAAATAAAAATGCTGGTGGCAATGCAATGACAATACCGAGTATTTAAAGTATGTAAAAAGCCGGGTGAAGAAGAATTTCAAATTTCCTTAAGTAGAAGTCGCCTTTTCCTGCTGCTGCTGCTGCTGCTGCTCGTGATATTAAATATTATCTCACGCTTCGTTTGCTTGCGCCCTCTCCCGCCCGAGATTCCCGTTGCTTCAGAGAAGAGCATCATCATCATCAAAAGAGAGAAGAATCCAACCAAATAATGCCAGCTCAACAAACTCTCTCTGGACAAAGAGATATTATTACGACATAATACTAATACTAACACTTCTTTGAACATCAACAAAACCCTGTTGAACTTGAGCTGGCTAAATGAATTATAATGATGATCACGATATACATTTATATTTATTATATTCTGATTAAAGTTAAAACATTTTACAGTTTTTATCAAGCAAAATACGTAAAACGCAAAAGCGACTTATAACAACGTTTTTAGCTTTTTTTAAAAACTTTTCACGCGTTTGTGTGGGTTTCAAAGGTCATGTCGCTAATAAGTCCCTTTTACTCATCTTATATGACATGAGTATTTTAAAGAAAAGTGTTTTAAAAGTCACTCGTCAGTGTCGTCAGTCCCCGGTTGCCAGTTACATAGTATTTTTTTACGGTGGCTAATAATGACGAATCAAGTAATACTAATAATACTAAATAATGACTTGAGTAAATGAGTAATTCATAAATGAATTATAATGATGATCACGATATATACTTATATTTATTATATTCTGATTAAAGTTAAAACATTTTACTGCAATAAATTGGGTAATAAATATATTATAGAAAATAATAAATTATGTTATCTCCTTACTAAATGACATATCATGTATGAATGGTGAACAGAAATCTCATTGATAAAAATTCGGGTTTTACTGCGTCTTACTACGTTCATTCATGCTTTCCTCATTGTTGTAGTGTACTCAGTTGTTTCATTAGCAACCAGTAACGAACCTTGATAGGTCAAGTGGCCAAGAGCCTTTACTATAGGGATGCCGCGGGTCTTCAGAACCGACCCGAAATGGACCTAAAATGTCTAGAGCTTTTTAAGGCAGATGTTCAAAAGCGGCATATGTTGGTCGGAATAGAAAAAGGTTTTGCCATTTTATGAGGATTCCAAAATATTCTTGATGTCCAAAATCCAGCGCACGGTTAATTAACTATAATAGTATCAATTTGACAACAAAATTCGACCCGAAACGACCCGAATGCGACCCGCGGCAACCCTAAGCCTTACTCTTATTGTTTTAAGGAGTTTAACGTTTAGCTTTACTCACGTTTCTGCTCAGTGGGTTTCGTTAACAACTTAAAAGGAACTTTCAAAGGTCATGTCGCAAAGTGCGTCTTCTTACTATTGTTTTGAGGTCCGATAGTCCGATCAACTTGAAAAAAAGAAAGGAATTTTTATTGATTGATTAAATGTAGTGTATGTAAAGACTGACACGCCGCCTCTGCTCTTTCTTCCTTATCTTGATCATCATCATCATCACAGACTGTAACATCTATTGTGTCACAGTTATTTCCCACCATTGAAATCGTATTATTATTATTGAATTTTACTGTGATTTTCAAACTCAATTTTATAAAAAACCTCCCACTTTTGTGATAAAAAAAATTATTAACTCTGTCGAAGAAAAGAACGACGATGGATATTTTATTTACCCCATTTACTTTTCAACACTACTGCGCTTTACATATAAAATGCTTAAAATAAAATTCCAATAAAAAAATTTGCTCCAATGAAATATATATGAAAAAACCAACATAAAAATCGTAGTTTTATTTTTAAAGCAAGAAATTATTTGGAAGCAATTTATATTGAGATTTAGGTTGTATAATATTTTATAATACCATAATCATATTATTATGCATTTCATGGAAGGTGTGCTTGGTTGGAACGTCAATAAAGATCCATATTTTCTATATGAGGGAGATATAATAATATATATATCCACTATAAACTAATGTCCGTTTTCTGATTACCTACACAATCTCCATATTATCACAAAAGACACTATCTTATTAGGATGTTAACGAATAACGTGCGGTGTTGCGTGATGATGTTTAAGTGACAAAATAAAAAAAAACCAGAGCAAAAGGAATGTAAGAAATATATAAACCAAAAATTATGTATAAAGATTGAAAGGCCGTCGTCGTCACCGGTAAAAATCAGTCAGTATAACGTGTGTGTCCTCACAATCTCCAGTAAGGATAAACTGTTGACCTTACGTAACGTACTAAACGTAACAATAAACAACTCTGTCTGCACAGTGCATTTTGGTTTTAGCTTGTTTATTTTTGGGTTCTCTTGAAATATATGTATAAGGAATATATATACATATATACCTAATATACTATGTATACATATTGAATACTATCAGGTTTAAAAGTACCCTCCGGCGGAGTTGCATCCCTTGAAAAAAAAAAAAAAAAAACATTTTCTCATTTTCTTTCTTTCTTACATAATAATACCGGTCAAGTGAACTCCAAAGGAAGGTTCTCTCTCTTTTTTTTTATCTCTCTAGCTATAACACACGAGAGAGAGAGAAGAAGAAAACAATTTGGAATGCGCGTGTATATGTTATGTAACTTATCTTTCTTTTTTTTATTATACCCAAGTACCCATCATCATTATGCGTAACCATAATCTATATCAACCACATTCCAACAAAAAAAAAAGAAGATACCGAATTCTTTATTTTTTTTTTCAAGTCCCCCTCACTCAACAAGTGAACCAAACCATATTCCATTATTCTCCAGAATTACCGACACACACGAAATTATTTTCTTTCCCATCCCTCCTGCCTCTTGGACTTGAGTGTCCAGCCAGCATGATCACTATTTCTCTCTCACTCTCTTGCCCTTAAAACATTGTTATTATGTCCGAGTCCAGGTATCACACCGGGATTTTATATATTTTTTTTCTTCTGTATACACGTTTTAAACAAAAAATAAATTCCTTCACAGGTTCTCTGTTCTAAAACACAACTGTATAAAGCAAAAAAAAAAAGAAAAGAGAGAAAATCTTTTCTTTAAGAAGCATTCAACTAACCTAACCCAATAATAATTTAACGTGGTCGATGCTGCTGCTGCTTCTGCATGAACACGTTCCTCAATAAGACACATAGAAAAACGCTTTTAAAAGTCACCTTTTTTTTTACACGCAACACCATAAACAATAAAAGGAAAGAATTTTTTATTTTATTCTGTTTTATTTTTCATCTCTCTCATTCACGATCATCTCATAAAAACTCCACCACGCTTCTGCTGTTGATCCTGGACGCTCGCTCGCTCATTCACGAGAACGCGGTCGGTGAGAGGACGCGGATATTTAGCAGTAGCAGTGTAAAAATAAAAACGCCAACCAACAATCACTACTAATATATAATTCGTCAAACCACCACCACCACCAGCAATTCCATTCACGACAGAATCATTTTTTTTTATATTCATTCCATAAAATAAAAGTTTAACTCTGAAGACTCTTTCAAATATCCCAATACACCCAATAGTAATAACTCATCTCAACTCCCCGTTAACTCTCTGTCACTTATATTTAACACATCCTTTTTCTAGAGAGAGACAAAAAAAAAATTATTTTCCCGATTTTTCTTTATTTCATTTTTATCTGGAACAGAGTCGCATCCTCTCTCTCTTTGTCCAAGCATCTTGTGTGTCTGTCTGTATATCCCCCCGTCTTTCCAGTGAACCCCGGAAGTGACAATATTTTACTGTGTATGTGTATTTGTGTGGTGAGTATGATAATCTCCATTCATTCCGTTTCCATGACACACTAAAAAAGAAAAAAGAAAAAAAAATAATGAATGGAAATCGAAGATAAGCGATACACACATAGTTAAGCCTAGTCGACATATATCCGCATCCGGACATCACAGACGACAATCATCATCATCATCATCATTTTATAATATACATTTTATTTTCATTCATCATCCCCTTCTCCAATTTTAGTTTCGTCGTTGCGTATAGCTACGGGAGAGTTTTTTTTAAATAAAAAAATAGGTTCATAATAGAGTTATTCAGTTTTTTTTAAATTAGTTTTAGAAAATTTATTTTGTCTTCTTGAAAATATCCCGACTGTTTTTGTTGAGAGTTCTTCTTTTACTTCTCTCTCTCTCTCTCTGTGTATACGTTTTCTCTAGTCCTAAAACAAGACTGTCTCTCTCAAGTTGCCCCGGAAACAATTTTGTAAAAGGAAAAGAGTTTTATTTCTTCTCTCAATATTTATTCTATTTTGTGGAAACGTTTTCAAGTGTTACGTTATTTCTTACACATATCTTGTAAGTTAAGAGTTTTGAGTTACCATAGCAACCACCAGTTGTTATCTCGATCACCACCCTCTCCTCCTCCCCTTCCTTTTCATATACATAAATGTTCCAAACTTGTGCAATAAACTCCTGCTCGTGACAACGGCGACGACGACGACGACGACGACGACGAGAACGTCTGAACTAAAATGCAGCGAAGGATCGTCATTAGCGCCGCCGCCGCTACCGTCGTGGTCCTAGCGAACTTGGCGAACGCACGCGTAAGTGTATAGCCATGGTAACAACATGATTGTTTTCATAACAGAAACGCAAGAATTGTTTTAACAACCCCCAAAAAATTCCCCATCATTTCCTCTAGATCTTTGACCCGTTCCTCCTTGGCCAAGTCCCCCTGCTGGATGATAACAACAATGACGGTAATAGATCACCACCCGCGCCGCCATTTCCGCCGGATCCTGCTGCTGCTGCTGCTGCTGCTGCTGCTCACCACGCCCTCAACAACAACAACAACGACTCGATTATTTCACCATCACGCAATCACGTCTATGAAAACCTGCTGGACACGTCGAACCTGATCCGCCTGGACCACTTGGAGAACTCGCCCGAGGCCGAGATCGTGATTATCAACAATCATAATGCGATTGATGATGGTCATCATGAAGATGATAACCACCTTTCGCCCTCATCATCAAGACTGTTGAACCGAGCGAAGCGAATCATCCCACACTACGATGACAATGACGATAACACCCGTAACAACGACCCGTATTCTCCGTCGTACCACTACCACGGTAATAACAACAACGACATTGACGACACCCTCCCTATCTACGTGACTGACGACGGCGAGGACGTGTCAAAGGTTCACAGCGGAGGCCCATGGGGCCCTTGGTCAGGCCCAGGAGAGTGCAGCAGGTCGTGTGGAGGCGGTGTCGCCCAAGAGACCCGTGTCTGCACCGACCAAGACGAGTCGGTATGCAGTGGCCCGAGTGAGCGTTACCATAGCTGCAACACGCACGCGTGTGGGGACAGGAGTGCAGACTTTAGGGCAGAGCAGTGCTCCGCTTATAACAACGTGCCGTTTGAAGGGAGGTTCTACACGTGAGTGGGGTTTTTGGGTTGGTTTTGGAGTTGTGTCGTCACCATAACGACATACTTAACAGTTTTTGCTTTCTATATGTTCGAAAATAGGTGGATCCCCTACTCCCGAGCCCCCCAGAAGTGTGAGTTGAACTGCATGCCTCAAGGTGAGCGGTTCTACTACCGACACAAAAGGAAGGTCATCGACGGCACCGCTTGCGGACAGGACCATGTCTGCGTCAACGGGAACTGTCTCGTGAGTTTTTTTTTTTTTTTTTTTTTTAAATTTTTCGTTGCTATCGGGTGTTATCTTATTTATTTACACTTGCAATTTTTCCTTCTGGCATTGCCCACACAAAAAATAAACGTCTTCTTCTGGCTATTTGAAGAATTGTTGCAACAAATGACAAACAGAACAAAAACAAACACACAGAGACGTCGTCTCGAGGTTACGCCTTTACATGAAAATCCTATGACACAATACACCTTCCTTCCTTCCCGTTAATTGCAAACTCCTGTTCTTTTTTGATATTCAAGGCCTGTGTGTGAAAACAAAAGTGACTTGGCACTAAAAACTAAAAAACAAATTTTGCAAACAGTGTCTAAAACGTTTTTTTTTTAAATTCTCCTTCCTATTTCATAGCAACGAGTACTATTTATTTCCTTTGCTCACTCTCCATTTAACCTTCACAAAAATGTTTTATTTTTAATTATCCGTTTGTAGCCTGTCGGTTGCGACGGCGTCCTCGGATCCCGGAAGCGCCAAGACAAGTGCCGGGTTTGTGGAGGCGACGGCTCAACCTGCAACACTGTCCAAGGGGTCTTTGACAGCAATGACCTCCAGGTCGGGTACAATGACGTGCTACTCATCCCGGCTGGGGCTACCAACATCGTTGTTAGAGAGACTCAGGCTACCAATAACTACTTGGGTATAATAAAGAAACTATTTCGATTTCCGTCTATTCTTGCGTGAAGCTTCTTTTTTCTTCTTCTTCTTTAAAAAAGAAAAAGCAAATCTTTTTAATTCTTCTCCGGGCTTTAACCTCCTCCCGTTATTACAGGTGTGTACGAGTTAATATTTTTTTCCTCCTCATCACCTCACGATTATTAATATTTATCCACGTGTGCACCTGCTAAAACAATGAATTATGCAAACGTCTCTTGCATACACACACGCACGTGGAGATGAGATTGAGTTGTCTTTGTGGTGACTTAAGCTGGAGTGTTTTTATTGATGGGTTTCTCTGAAGTATATGCACACTTGTTTTTTTTTAGAGAGGTGTGAATGAGAAACAATGCCTTTTCCCGAAGTACATTTGGGCTCGTCGACTTTTTTTAATTTTTTAAAACGTTTATTATTTGATGTTATATGCGGTAGTAGTCATACACACGAATCAAAAAAGTCTTCCTTCTTGTTTATTGTATCTCTTAGCGCGAATACCACCGGGTTGTCTGTGAATCTTTCTATATATTTTTTTATTTATGGTTTTTAAAAGTGCATATTTTTTTCTTTACACACGCATACAAACGTGCCTTTGAAAAAAAAATTTGAAAATTTAATGCACACGCACATACACATTCACACGAGTGAGTCAAAATGGAATGTGATTATCATGATTGATTGATTCTGATGAATAGTTTTTTTAAACTGCGGATAAAAATATGAAAAAGAAGAAAAAAATCTTTGTTTTTTGTCCACAACTCTAAATAAATACTACTAAAATAACGCTTCTTAATTAACTTTTTTTTTCTAAATCCCCGTTTTTTTTCCTTCAGCAATCCGAAACACGTCTGGCCACTACTACCTGAACGGAAACTGGCGGATCGACTTTCCCCGTGAGATCCCGATCGCTGGCACCACCTTCCACTATGAGAGGAAGGTAATAAAAGGGGGACAGAGAGAAATGAATTTCAACGACGATGATGATTTCTCTTTTTTTGTGTGTATATTTAACCGATAAACGGGAATGATAAAAAAATGTAACCTTTTATATATATATATTTGTTTTGTAAATCCTATTTATACATGTTCAGCCCCACACTTTCTTCGCCCCGGAAACAATCCGGGCACTGGGTCCCATCACCGAGGCAATTTACGTTGTCGTTTTATACCAAGAAAGTAATCCGGGGTAAGAGAACAATATTTTTAATCACTTTTTATTTAAAATTAAGAATCTACAAGTAATTTCAACACTTAATTTTAATAATTGACTGTAGGGGCAATCTGCCCGTCGTATAAATACAATACGCATATGTCGCAACACTGAAATTCGTTTTACGCATTATTCATTTTTTATGTAATTTTTTTTCTCTCTTATCTGTACACACGAAAAAAAAAGCATCACGTTCGAGTACAGCGTCCCCCGCGGAGTCGTCATCGAGACAGAGCATGGAACAGAGTACGCGTGGATCTACGACGAGTGGGGCACCTGCACGAGGGAGTGTGGAGGGGGTAAGTAGCACCGACAGTGTGTTAAATGGAGGCGGTTTTATAAGAAAAAAATCAGTATGTCTTAAATAAACCGGATTTTCCCTTGTAAATAGGTAGCCAATCCCGAAATGTAAACTGCGCAAGACGGAGCTCATCAACACTGAACTGGGTAAAGCAAAAAAAAAAAAAGTTTATTTATTTATTTAATCAACGGTGTTTTACATTTTGTTTCTTTGTTTGTAATAATCTTTAATAATTTTCTAGGACTACGTCGAGCCCCACCTCTGCGACAGCGGCGTGAAACCGGAAACGTTCCGTTACTGTAACTACGAGATCGCGTGCCCAGTCAAGTGGCACGTTAGCACTTGGGATGACTGTACTGCACCTTGTGGTAAAATAAAACATTACCATGGAAATATAACATTTTTTTTTAAAAATTTGATAAGATTTTGCTTTACAGTTATTACTTTTAGAACCATGTTATTGTTGCTATGCCACATAATATCCTAATGCTTTCTTTTTCTCACTCGTTTCTCCCTCTCTTGTCTCTGAAAAGGTTCCGACATCCCCGGAACCCAGTACCGGAACGTATTCTGTGAGCAGGAGATCCAGGGCGTCTCCGCTTTAGTCGAGAACGAAAAATGCGAGCTCGCTCATGGTAAACAAAATAAATTATATTCAGCAGTGTTTTTTAAAAAGACAGATTAAGAAGTTTTCCCTTTTCTTTAAAATTTATTAGGCCCACCCCCCGACAAGCTCCGCAACTGCACGAGTACAAAGACGGTGGAGTGCACCGACTGGTTCGTGGGTACATGGAAAGGCTGCTCTCACCTCTGCGGTGACGGTTACGACACGAGAGTTGTGAGGTGTGTCAGTAAAGACGAGCACGGGAGAATTGTTATCCATGGTGACGAGAAGTGCGTCGGAGAGAAACCGAAAGAGTACGAGTACTGCTTCCAAGGGCCTTGTGATGGTGTCGACTGGGTCGCCGAGGGAGCGTGGGGGGAGGTCAGTCGTTTTTTCGTTAAATATTACATAAGTATATTCCTTTTTTTTTTGTTTTTTAAAAGAAAACAAATTTTTTTTTAAAGCATCAGTTAACCAATAAATGACCAATGCCGAGGAGGGAACGCAAAAATTTTTAAGAATGAAAGTTAAAATTACTATAAAATACAACAGCTCATTCATGCTTTTTTACTCATTGCAGTGTTCTCACTCAGTTGTTACAATAGTACTAACCAAAAAACGAACCTTCAAACTTCAAGTAGCCTAGCAGTTGTTTTAAGGTGTTTTTAAAATCACGCTTTAGCGTACGCCTCGCGTTTCTTGTATTAATATAAATCATAATCTTTTTTTTTGTTGACTGATTTTGATCTAAACGGACTTTTAAGTAATACTACATAGTAGTAAAACGTAACGTAACTTAAAACTTTTTAATAACGTTTTTCTTTTTCTTTCTTTATGTAGTGCAAGGTCCCAGCAATCCCAACGTGTGACTCGCCAGACTCTGCCAATCAGGTAATAAAACATAATAAAATGAGAGGCATATTTGTTTTTAGAGAAATGTGTTTTTAAACGTTTTTAAGTGCTTTTAACATTACAAAGAAACTTTAAAAACTTTAAACTTACTTTACTTACTTTAAAAACTTAAAAAAACACTTTTCCAGGGCACCCAATCCCGCGAGGTCTACTGTTCCGACGCGAAAGGCAAGGTGTACGACGAAAAGTATTGCCATGCTTACCGGAAGCCACCGACCACTCAGTCATGCAAACTCGACTTTAGCCCACAGGAGGACCCCTCGTGCAAGTGGGTCTGGTATGCGGTGAGTACATCATTTTTAAAACAACAAAAACAAACGTATTTCAAATTTAGTAGTAGTCATGGAATCTTAATTTAAATCATTTATTTTTGTCTTGTTTCGCCCCATACCACCCCTATATGTATACAGACCCAATGGACGGACTGCCAGTTCCTCGGTTGTAGCGAGATGAGTAAAGGCAAGCGAACGAGAAAGGTTTTCTGCGGCACGGTTCTCGACGAGGACGGTGCACTGATGACCGTTGACGACGAGAACTGTAACGCCACGAAAAAGTATGGTGACGAGGAGGAGTGCGTCATCTCACCGGAGGAAGTAGAGAAAAACTGCGGGGATGAAGAAGCGAGGCTCAGGAAGGGGAGGTGGTTCGGGGGACCCTGGGGGGAGGTCAGCTTTATACTAAATTTTAAAAAATACTGCATTTAAAAAAACTTTGTAAATGCTATAAAATGCATTAAAATTTAATACCCTTTAAAATGTGCTCTTATAATAATAGTGCTCGAAACCATGTGCTGGAGGTCGTCGAAATCGAGCCGTGCTCTGCATGCTAGGCAACAGGTCAACCACTGACGTCAAGGTCTGCGGTGAGGAAGACGTCCTGTTCACCAACGAGGACTGTAACACCTTCAGTTGCGATGGTAATTTAATAATAATGAGAGAGGGTGATTATATTTATTGCCTATTAAAAAAAATTGCTTTATTTCTAGCTTGTGATTTTTATTTCCATGGATTTTTTTACTGAATTGTTTTCTTTTTAGCTATCCCTGACGCGGAGCCAACGGACGGCTCAATGACGACAGACGAAGATGGAATGATGGAGACGGGCGCGACGGAGGACGAGTTCGCGGCGTCTCCTGACGCTCTCGAGTTTGACCTCCAGTTCACGGAGGAGCCGTACACCGAGGACGACGAAGAGACGAGCACCATGACGGAGGAGCCATGCGAACCGTTAGATGAGGAGGAGGAGGACTACTATTACTATGACGACGAGGATGGAGAAATGGAGGATGGTGACGACGATATGATGATGACTACCGCTGTCACTGGAAGGAGCACAAGGAGCGTCACGACGACAGAGATGATGATGATGGTGACCGATGAGACGGGGGACATGGTGACAGGTGGTGATGATGATGTCACGATGGAGACGGGAAGTGGGGATGGGGCGACAGGAGCGACAGAGGAATCGGCTAGTGACGAGCCTATGATGGACGGGGTTACCGAGGGAACTGCTATGGATGTCAGCGGTATGACGACGACGACCAGTAGCTCGGCATCGACTCCACCAGCACACATGTCTTCAGAAACGACAACTGCTGCGGGTGCGATGATGACAACGACAACAGAGCCTGTAACCACGACGACCATGCCGACAACAACGACTGAGCCTCCTACAACATCGACAATGGCGGCAACGACCACAACAGAACTTCCTACTACTACAATGCCTCCTACTACAACCGGAGCTGCCATGACAACTACAACGATACACACTGGAGGAGACATGACAACCGTTGCAGGAGGTTTAACGCCTGACGGAACAACAGTATCCCCCGGGGCAACGAGCGCCACAACTCCAAAGGACATGAAAGACTTTTACGACGATCTGGAAAACGATGGCGTCGTGTTGCGCATGATGGCGTCAAGCGAGTCATCACTATTGGAAACGGGAGCAACGGACATGATTTCGGGCTCCGCCTCCGAGATGATGGGCGAAGCGGACGCAGTGACGGAGGTGGAATATCTCACCGACTACGTGACAGAGCTTGGCTTCACGACGTTACCCACGGTGACGCTCCCAAAGTGCAAGCCGAAACCAAGGAAACCAAAGCCACCGACCTACTGTCACAAAAGTGCGTTCGGGTGCTGTCCCGACAAGGAGAGCAACGCGACAGGACCTTTCCACGCAGGGTGTGTGATCGCAAAGACGTGTACGGAGACAAAGTATGGTTGCTGTGACGACGGAGTTACGGTCGCGGAGGATAAGAGGAAAAGGAACTGCGTACTTGACTGTAAGAGCACGTTGTTCGGGTGCTGTCCGGATGGGAAAGGGGTCGCGCAAGGGAACAATGCTGAGGGATGCGTCAAAGACTGCAATGAGACGCCGTGAGTTTTGAGAGAGGGCTCGGGGTTTTTTTTCGGTTTTTTTATCATGAGTTTTGATGAGTTTATAAAAATGATTTTTTTTGTAAATGTGTTGTTTAGATTCGGTTGCTGTCTCGACGGAAAGACGGCAAAGAAGGGCCCTAAGGGCCGTAACTGTCCCAAGATCCCATGTTCGGAGGCGATTTACGGATGTTGCCCAGACAAGAAGCGCCCAGCCCTCGGCCCCGACTTCAAGTCCTGCCCCGAGATCAATCTCAAGAACTGTAAGGTTAGTTTCTTTGGTTGCTGTATCGACGGGACGACGACGGCCCTTGGCCCTGACGAGGAGGGCTGCCCCGACACTCCTCCCTGTGTCCGTACCGAGCACGGGTGTTGCCCAGACGGCGTCACATCCGCCCACGGCCCCAACAACAAAGGCTGCTGTGCGACGAGCCGGTTCGGCTGTTGCCCTGACAACATCAACGAGGCTCTTGGACCAGACTTCCTTGGCTGCACTTGCGCAAGCAGTCCATATGGATGTTGCCCTGACAACACTACCCCCGCCCGTGGGCCAAACCAAGACTGCGGCTGCAAGTTCACTGAGCATGGCTGTTGTCCGGATGGCGTTTCCGAGGCGTCCGGAGCAAACTATGAGGGTTGTGCTTGCTCTACATTCCAGTTCGGCTGCTGTCCTGACGGTATCACCGTCGCCAAGGGAGCTAACGACCAAGGATGTGGGTGTGCGTACACGGAGCACGGCTGTTGTCCTGACAACAGGACGCCAAAGAACTCGAGCAGCGAACCTTGCGGGTGCGAGTCGAGCCTGTTCGGGTGTTGTCCCGATGGCGAGACGCATGCACTTGGCAAAGAGTTTGAGGGTTGTGAGGATGTTCCGATTAAACCGGGTGAGGTCTGCGGACTCGATAAGGAACGAGGAGCTTGCAGGAACTTTACCGTGCGGTGGTGTGAGTCTCTCTCTCTCTTTTTTCTTATTGGAATCTAATCTATTTAAATCATATAACCCATTCATGCTTAAAAAAACAGAAACTCTTCTGGCAACGAGACTTGATATATTACGTCACATATAGTTATGGAAACTATTTGTTTTTCAGCCACAAAATCATAATTATACCAAAGACACCAAATCAGTTTAGACGAATTGATTCTGTTAATATTAGAAAGAACGGACCGTTGCACTATATGAGAATTTTACCGTATCTTGCTATCCCTTTTTCAGACAAAAAATTCACCATGGAGCTATTATAACCATCGGATGCAGTGTTTTTCGCTGATTCGAATGGTGATCTCGGTTGTCTACATATAATGTTGACCGTGAAGGTCACAATGTGACCCGGAAATTTCACAGGGCAATGTGAGAATATGCATGTTTTTGTGTCTTGTTCAAAATACTAGCACCGGAGTCACCATATAAAACTGTACTAATCACTGACACAACATTTAATGCCACCAGTTATTAGATTTTTACGGAGTTTACATGTTTCGGGTCACGTACATTATAATCATGTTGGGCACTCCGGTAAAGTACTTATATTTTGCGCAAGACTCAGACAAATACAACGAGCCATCAACGGTTGATGATCAACCAACGAGATTGAACCTCATTAAGTAGATAGGTGATTCCGGTTCTGTTCCGAAATATTCCGAAACCGTTCCGAAGCGAACGGTGACACCCCTACTTCCGGCCGCCCGGCCTTATCTCCGTCCACACGGTTTCTGGAGCAACAAGAAAGAGCATTTAACAGTAACAATGTGGCACACTCCAGCTGACCAATCAGAGAGAATTAGGGTCACTGGGGGAAAGTGAGACTATTTAATATACATTCAGCTAGCTGTCTCATTTTGCCTCGAGCAGTGACTCTAGTTCTCTTCGATTGGTCCATGCGGCCGATGGTTATGCCACATTGTTCATTGTTACTGTTAAATGCTCTTTGTTATATGTGGTCACGTTCTGTGGTTTTCTGTCAGGGGTTTTGCCCACTAAATATCAACCGATATTTAGTGGGCAAAAATTCTTCAAAAATTCTTTTTGCAATCGGTAACCAAAGGTCTCGGGCGTTATGTATGTAAAAGGATAAGCCACAGCTTATCAGTAACCGTCACTTTTTAACGGTCAAAAGCAAAATACTACTCCATCTCAGAGAGAATTTGATGGATCGCCACCATTTTCTGTATCTAGAGCAAATCGATGACGGAGAATCCATTTGCACTATTGGATAAGCCACAGCTTATCAGTAAACGTCACTTTTTAACGATCTCAGAGAGGATTTGATGGATCGCGGCCATTTTCAATATCTAGACTCAATCGATGATGGAGAATCCATCTGCACTATTGGATAGGCAGTAACCGTTACTTTTTAACGGTCAAAAACAAAAAACCGCTCTATCTCAGAGAGGATTTGATGGGTCGCCGTGATTTATGGGTCAACTATCATTATTGTGACGATATTATCAAGTCTCTCCGACAAAATGCTTCCCTACACAAACATTTGTTTTAAAAAAAGTTGTTATATTCTTGGGAAAGTTTGATGTAGTTATTAATATTGTTTTTTTGCTTTATTGTTTGTTTTATTTCCCGCAGATTTTGAAGGGAGTCAATATGGAGGCTGGTAAGAATTTTTTTCTGTTTGTGCTTTAGTGCTACATTTATTTTACAATGAACAAAATAGCAAATTATTCATGATTTGAAGTTTGAGGAGATTATTTTAAAAGTTTTGGGGTTTTATTATAAATTATAACTATTAATTTTATTTACCTAATTTAATATACAACATACAATACATTCAACCATATTCGCACCTTGGCAAACCTATTCATTGATATAAGTTTGGATGTCGGTATAAGTAAATTAGGGAGCTCAAAATCAAAAAAAAAATACAAAAAAATATATAATTGTATTAACTACAAATATTTTTCTAGCCTAGAAACCAACTTGCAAAGATTAAAAAAGTTCACAGAATGTTTATATTACAAGTAAATGGCTAGAGTATAATAATTAAAATATAAATTAATATCTCCTCTGGCGCGTGGGTACCCATTCGTCGTCGGATCCGTATTGTGTATTTAAAGATGCGCGACGACGACGACGCACTGTGGAAGGGGTGGTTGGAGTCGAGGAGGGACGTGATTGTGTGTTGTCGGGGGGGTTAACCACGTCCGTCTCCATATGTCGTCTATGTTCCTGCCAGAATTGCCGCAACGTAGGTTCAATATCAATCGCGTCAACTAGCCTCGTCGCTTCCGGTTTAGTTATCCCGTGGATGCTCATGTAATGCCCTTTTAAATGAGCTTTACCTCTGAATTCTAACAAGAAAGAACAATGATTAAAAACAATAATTTGATTAAATTGATAATGCGTAATTTTATTTGTCTCACTATGTTGACAAATCGAACAAACAAAAGGGGAGTCAGAGGAGTGCCCGACAATATGAATCCGCAATTTATTCTTGTATTGAAACTCTGAAAATGAAAACAAAGTTTGCTGTAACCACATTTACGTAACCTTGCTACCCTGCCCCCCAAAAATTATATAATATTCATGCGTAACAGAAGCCTTCACATTTTTGTTATACACTCTCGCGTCGTGCGTAGATAAAAAATGTAATTACCAGATCCACAGCTACTAATAGGGCAAACGAAAACATTTCCATTTTTATGAGACAACTCGTGTTCGCGCAATTCCTCTCTTAAGCGGAAAGCTGTAAAAATAATTCATTAGTACCTGAAAAAACTGGATTTAAAATTGTTTTATAATATAATTTCACATATTTTTTGTAATTATTTACTTGAAAGGAACACGGTGCATTGCACTGACGTCACAACGCTAGAAATCACCTCGATTCCATCCTCTTCGCGTAATTGACTCCACACGCGGAGTAAAGCCTTTTCAAATGTTTGATCCTGCATCATTTCATGAGCCAAACTTCGGGTTTTTCCATGAGCGTTAATTATATGATTAATCAAATCGGGCCGGTGATTACGTCCTACGATCATTGAACAACGTATTATTTAACGATTATTTGGGTAACATTTTAAAGTAATTTGCTACTCGTTGTACCTGTTTCGCATTCAGGGCAAGTAAATGCTGACGTGTTGCTGTGACTTAGCAAATGTTGTTGAAACACATCCGTTCTTACATTTTGGTAACTGCAAACTGGACATTTTAGTGTCTCTCCTCTTGCATGAAAAGTTTCCACGTGTCTTGTCAAGTTCCAGCTTTCCACAAAACCTTCATAAATTTTATCACAATATCAATATTTGAAATTATAAATTTAAATGGATACAGTACAATAGAAAACAGCACTTACGTCTACCACAGAGGTTGCATGCAAAATTAAGCGGAATGTTGTGATAGTCAATGTGCTTCTGCATCGCTCTTGGCACGCGTGAAAAAAAAGTGCAAGTCTCCTTCGGACAGGACAATACATTTTCGTGTGTTACATGATGCTCCTTGAGTAGTCTCAGATTAGGAAACGATCTCCTACATGCACCAACACTGAAACATTGTCAATTTTATAGCAGGGGTGTAGAAAGTAATTAAATAAAAATCTTTCATTCATATCAAAATTTGGACTTACTAGCATGTATTATTTTGTTTGTGCTGTAACCGATCCATTTCATATTCCTGTGGGGTTAAATGCTTGTCACAAATGTGGCAGTATCTAAGCGTTGGATTATCCCACGTGTACGTCCAATTGGTAAAATTAGGAAGCAGTTTATATTCCAACATCTTTTCTATTTCTGGTATCGGCACCATGCAGTTGAAATAATGCTGTCCGAAGCTTTCGTGATTTATTAGCAGAGACATGACTTGTGCTCGCTTTCCCCTGTCTTCCATTACAATGACACAAAAAAAGTGGGTAGCTATCTTCATTTCATAGCCACCATCGAGCTTTACATTTTGCGTGTCCCTATATTGTATTAAAAATTGCATTGTTAAAAGTTAAAAAATATATGCAAATGTGAAAATGGTATATTGTAGTATGATCTCCTACCTGTCATAAATCGGTCCAACAATTACGGTTACTTTATCGTGTACAAAGGATGTCTTTGCAATATGACCCTCTAATGATCGCATTATTCCTGGATTAAATGTTGCGAGTTGTGGGATGGTGTTGATGAGATAGTAACTTTCTTTTAGTGCATCAGGGTATGCACGGAATATTCTAGCTGGTGCTAGGTGGCCCACCTGCATTTTTGCTTGAAAGTCGGACATGTAATCTGCAGGCTGGAGTTGTTGGAAATTACGATCTGGATATCTCTCATAAGGAAGCACTCTCGCTACCCCATTGTCTCGTTGTCTGACCATTCCCGGAACAAGCTGATATGAAACCCATTTGGGGGAGCGATTCTCGTTGTCGTGATGAACAACATAATGTTTTAGAATAGCTACCCTTCTGTGATCTATTTCCATCCCCCAAGCAGCTATCTAAATTATAATAATACAAGTGAAGCCAGTGGGCCTTTAAGGCCCTTGTATCAGTTGAACAAACAAACAAATAAAATACAAAGCCAAAGGACCAAGGGCGGTAGTATCAGTAGTAAAAT
>VYYJ01003241.1:0-17360 GCA_021029165.1 Cyphoderus albinus | reverse complement strand
TCTCTGTCAGCTTTGGTGATGATGATGACCAACCACGGCCTCTGATGAAAAACGGCTGTTCTGGAGATGATTCGACTACAACCTAAAAATAGAGTAGAAAAACAATCGTTATTTTTAGTTTAGTGTTCTCAATGACCCTGCTCATCATTTATAATCTAGAGATGAAATTTCAGCTCTATTCACTGTATCTTCATGTATGTTCATGCATTCATGTATTCACTGTATGTTCATGCAATACTACATCATCATGAAAAGATCGTTCATTAAAATGCTAATTTATGATGTGAACCAAAAACTACTTTTGCATTGTTAACGCTATGCTTGCTGATATTAATTATATATGGCATAATTAATATTGGCTAATCTATAATCAACCAACCAGCTCAAATTCCATTCTACATACTTCTCAATGAAATTTTTATTAATGGAAAGAGATAAAAAAGTTTGAAAAGGAAAACGGACCGAGGCAAAACAAGCTTTTCGGTGAGAAACAATAAATAAAAGTGTATCCAGAAGATAATAAAATGTTCAATTAAATGTTACTTTTAAAGTGCCTAGCATAACATAATATCTCCCAGAAACATGTATTTAAGCTCTATCATGATGGATCATGGGTGGAAAAAGATGGACTCATTTCTCACACTTTGCCTATCCAATCTCCATTTAGATTAATGTCCAAGTAAAGTGCCTAACATAACGTAATATCTCCCAGAAACATGTATTTAAGCTCTATCATGATGGATCATGGGTGGAAAAAGATGGACTCATTTCTCACACTTTGCCTATCCAATCTCCATTTAGATTAATGTCCAAGGGGCATAATAAAATACATTATGTAAGCTGATAAAAACGGTTGAAAGACCTGGAATTGGTAATTGGTTGGTTAGTGAAGTAACAGTGTTTCATTTGCTCGGTCCCTAGTGTATAAAAAGTGTCTTATTAATGATAAGAGGAAAACTGGATGAATAAAAAATTCCCTTCCTTGCCAATTCTGTCAGAAGTTCAGAAGTTCTTACAAAGTTAGAAATAAAAGCGATTTTTAGTACATTGTACGTGATGTGATATGGAAAAATTATTACAACTGCCATCGCTTTAATTATTTTATCGCAATCACTTCACTTCATGCGAGTCGATCTTTTTCTGTGAAAGATTAGTCTCATATCATAGGCCGGCGTTGAGTAAATATGTTGCAGGTTAAGTTGAAAGTATTTAACCAGCTTTTAACATTTCATCTGTAAATGTAACGCCACGCAACTTCGTAAAACTCTACCCTGTGCTTTTAATGATTTCTAATGGGAATGAAAGCGAATTTCTAGTTTTGCTTTCATTGCCTGATCAATAGTCATTAGTGCATTAGAGTTCCCCCACCTCCACCCAATATTTTTATTTTANAAGCGAATTTCTAGTTTTGCTTTCATTGCCTGATCAATAGTCATTAGTGCATTAGAGTTCCCCCACCTCCACCCAATATTTTTATTTTATTGTCTGGCTAACCTTTAATTATGAGCGTAGTAATACCTAACTACTTTATTTCACTCCCTCTGATTAATGGCCTGGGAAAATCTATCACATGGGTTCGGCAAAATTCACAAAGTATTTACGTAAAGGTAACCAATTTGCATAATAATACCTATACGTAAGATTCTTCTGTAAAAATAAAAACCTGACCTAAACCTTTCATTTTAATTTGATTCGCACAATTTTGCACTCTTTCATTTTTCACCGCAATTAAACTCGTTGCATTCTCAAGGCATAAAAACATCGATTTTTGTTTAATTTAATTACATTAAATCGCACGCACACACTGTCAAATACATGACTTCCATTTGTAGATAAGAAACTTGATAAGACGATTTTCTATAAGATCACATGACCTTTTTAGAAATGCTACCACACAGTTCGTTGCACTTGGTACAGCAGAAATGTCAATAATTATCTTTGGCAATAATTAGTGGAAAATAATGTTTGACGTGTATCCAGTAGGCGGTTTCTTGCTACAGATAAGATTTCAATCATGATAGGATTGGAATGCGCTGGCTACAAAGAGTGATGTGATGTGATAGTATATCAGGGGGCAAAGGAGATATTTAATTCTTTTGAGTGGGCTTTTTATGGAAAACATGATGAAAACCACTTTTCATCGCAATTCCGTTTCTGCTTCACATCATCCCGACTCATTCATCTTTTTTCATGGCCGGTTGAGAGTAAAAGGTCTTGGCTTTCCCTTTTACAAGGATAACGCAACGCCAACTGATTTCCCACAACATTTCGTTGTGTGGTCAAATCGAAATCAAGCTTAAGTCTATAAGGAAATTCGTAATTTAATATGACGTAATAGTATTAAAAATTATGTAACATAACTGGAAAGGCGTTAGTGAAAAGTTTAATCAAGAAATGGTCGACCGAGTTCCATGTCGTTATCAAAGTAGCGTATGAAAATGAAACGAAACCACTGCTGATTCTACTACCAGACCAAAGCCAGTCAGTGAAGAGAGAAAATTGTGGAAATGGAGATTTTCAGAATATGGATCTGATTTTGATCTTTTTGTAGTGTAGTGTAGTGTGGGTTTGTGGTACACTACAAAGATCACAAAAACTTACTTATCATCGGTAGTGATTGACTGTTAAGTTACACCGCATTATTTGCAAAACATTTTATTCTGGAAAGTGTGGAGTGGAGCATTCACCTCCACATCCACCTCAGTTCACAGTACACCAGAGCACTGCTAAGAGGTTAACCACATCAGTTGATCTACTGCGGTCTGTACTTTTTTACTGGCACCTCTACTAAATAGAAAACATTGCTTTCATGTGTGTGTGTATTTTGTATTTTATCTGATCCATTGAAAATCAGATAAGTGTGGAGTGCTTTCTCCATAATTTTCATGTCGCTCAAGGAGACGCAGCGAACCAACAAAATAAAATATGCTTCTGCTTCCCTTATCCTCCGCAGAGATTCTGATGCAGATTTTGTGGCAAAGGGGAAAACGTAAGCCGAGTGAGTATTTTATTGATGAAGTTGCCACCAGGACTTGTAAATACTCCATGCCAGTGGCAGTGGCACCGTCGTCATCGTCATCGTGAACGCCGTCAATCCCTACTGGATTCGTAGTTCCTACCAAAAAGCTACTTATTTGTTTCTCTTTGAAGAAAATGAAAGCAGAAGCGAAAATCTTGTCGTGAAACGAAAACATCAAAGCCACCAGAGTCTCCTGCTGGGGAGCCATTATATTGCCTGTGCTTATTTACTCGCTTGCCTAGGTTCGATTCGATGCTTTTCGGTTACGTTTCTTTTAGTCTTGATGCTTGTTGCTTTTGCTCGATTCCCCGGCTTTTAAATGAAAAAATCTTCAAGGAAACTAAATCGTGGGGTTTGATGCTGATGTGGAAGTTGACTCGATGTCATGCACCCTTGTCCTGCTCCTATTTATTTTCTGGGGAAGTCTCCACAAAAGGAAAGTTTCAAAGTGAAATAATTCCGGGAAATGGGGTTTCATGTAAAAATAAAAATAGATTTTGCGTATGACAATGACAGTTCGAGATAGGAAATGCCAGATGCAATGGTATTATCAATAGAATAGTTTTCTTGGAAAGTAACCTTTTCTCATTGTCCTTACTTGACCGCACATTCATGAATGATCTGCGTATTCTCTGTGTGACTCTCTTGGTAAGCCTGTTGGGTTTCGGGAAAAAATATCACACAGAGTGTGTGTATACCATTGATGACAGCAGAGTTTCCTCAGGGTCATCACGTCCGTCCACGACAACACATGCGTCGTGGTGTAGAATACAGATCAAGAAATGAAAATGTTTCTTTCTCTAACACTTGTCCAACTACAGGAGATCGAGCAAGGCAGAAATCAAAATCAACACGAAAATCAAGTTTAGTCCATTTTTATATTTTTATTTGGGAAAAAACATTTTTTTAGAGTTTTAAAAATTGTGAGTTGGACTTGATAATCAACTGATGACATTACGATAAGCGGACACAACATTGTCGTTGTGATTGTCATTATTATTCTGTGGCGACATTCAATTTATGATGCGACTGCGAACTGTAGAATTTCAATGAAACTGTGACCATTGACTGAAGTAGGAAGTGAAGCATTCGTGCTTGCTTACATAACGCAGCACACTTAAATAATGGTGCCACAAACAACAATGAAAGAAATGCAATAAAATATCAGGTTTTAGGCGAGCAACGATTTTTCTCAAATCAATAAATACCATCCAATTAGTAATGTTCTGTGTATTTTCTCAAAGCACATCGTATTCGATTAGACTCATGGATAATGAAGGAGTCAACTATAAAGTACAATTTGTGTGCGAAATGTGCAACCAACCGCTGATTTTTTTACGTACGGTTATAATGTCACTGTCAAATTCAAGGGAAAGCCAAGTAGCATAAGGTCATTATTCAAACGGCAAACGATCATCTTGTTTCAAGCAAAATGGCCATAAATTTGCCATAAAGTTAGATACATACGTTGCAGCCGTTGTTCGTCAATGATTGTCGAACTCAAACTCGTCTCAATGTAAAAAATCTGTAATAACGATTCATGTAATAAAAAAGAAAATTTAATTGAATCTTTGAAACAAAGTATGAAATGCCTTTGGGCACCGGCACAAATTTTTCTTTCGTTGTAATAATAAAATGGAGCACTAATAAAAATGGACACAGCTACGTAATAATCAGCGCAACATTTTCTAGTTCCCGTTTAGTTTAGCGTTTAGCAACAATGAGAATCAGTCAGATTTACTCGTTTCTCTACACTTCTGCTGACAACTCACTGAAACAATCTTCAGTAGTTCAGCTCCAGCTTATTACAAAACTGGCTCATCATCACCAACTAACATAATAAATAAATAAAATAATAATCTCATTCCATCCTATTTAATAATCCCTCGAAGCAAAAATCTCTTCTCTACTTCATTCGAAAGAGCAGAACATGGTAGATACTCAATTCCATCTTCACTTTTTTGCCATTGTCACAAAAAGAAAATCGAAAATAGTCTTTTAGTCTTTTTGCTTGTATTGTTGCAACAAAGTCTGCTGCTGTGCCACTTGCCACTGAAGCTACCAGTTTTGTGAGTCTTATTTATTATTATTAATGTTAGCCTGTTCATTTTCATTTCGTTTCATGTGACCAATTTTTCTATTCTGCTACACTTCTTCCACAATCATGAACCATAGCTTATTATTATATTATATCATCATTACCACTACTGACCAGCTTCTGACCAACTCTGGCTAAATCATATAAAATGAAATGAAAATGAGCCAGGAGAAAGAGCGAACATTTATTAAAATGAAAAATGATCATCGTGTTCACGTTCACTGTCGCTGCTGTTAAAACGCAAAGGGAAGGCAACCCGCACCATAAAAATGTAAATACGTGATTCCCTTTCAATTGAAACCTGATGTTCGAACTGGGATGGGGCAAAAGCAACAAGTAAATAAAATGTGTGCTAAGGTACGTGAGGCTATTTCGAAATGAATTTCTGCATAAATGAAATGAGAATCGCCATCATCATCATAATAAATAAATAAATATCATTTCTGTAGGGAAAGAAAGAAAATGACTCTTTTGTATGCACAAGAGTTAAAGTAAGTGGAACAATTTTCTTTTCTACTAGAGAGTGAGTGACAATCTGCCTGCTCTTCTGCTGCCGAGGAAAAAAATATTTCTCAGTCGTCAATATTTACAACATCCATCTCTTCTTACCCACCTACCAAAATCCTCTGTCTCTTTGCACAATCGAAAAAATGCTGCTGATCAAGAATCAAGTCGAGTGAAACAATCCAATTGTTTTGTTGTAGTTGTGAATTTTATTTCATTTTATATTACTGGCCAGCGGCCAGAACGAATTCTAAATACTATAGCAGTGGCAGCTTTAAAAAAGCACCGAGTGTATTTATTTATTTGTAGGCAGGAGAAAAGAGGTGCATAGTATTACCTTACAATACGACAACAATCAAAGAAACAGCAAAACTATGCAAATTTGAACACTTGCGCATGTACCCACTGATAAGATGAAAAGAAAACTGAAGTAGCAAGAAAAAACAAGCAACCGCTTATCCTCATCTTCATCGTCATGTTTTTCTTTCTTCAACGTACGATTATTGGATAAAAATCCAGGGGAAAAGTGACAGTGGATCGGAGGTGGTGGCAGACAGGTAGCCAGGAGCAGCATTATTAAATACCTTGCCACATTTGCCACTGGCGCACATTCGCCATCACCACTGAAAGTTTTACACACGTTCATTTACACTTTATTTACGATTACGATACGACATACCAAAACATCTTGCATATCTACATATGCCAAATAAGCCAACCTGCTTTTTTCTAGAGTCCAACAAACAATTCAACATTTTGTATTTAGAGGAGTTTCATTTCTTTCTTTTTCTCCGTCTCTCATTTATTCTTCTTAATCAGCCTCTTTATTTTATAGACTTAATTTCAACCTGTTTGCTCTTGCTACTGTATTTTATTTTCATTGTTCGATTATATTAGAGATATTCTTCTTCTTTCATTTGAAAACCAGAAATAGTTAATCATCATTTCTCAGAATCACTCGGTACTCACATCGCCAGACAAAAATAAATTTCACTACTTTATTTACAGCGAAATCTGTTATAGTAGAAAAAATAATTCAAGTTATGCAACAAGATCCAAGCTTATCGCTATCATTTTTTTCACTTCAAGTTCAACTTATGGCTGAGTGCAAGTTCTTGTAAACAGGGGGATTTTAAAAGTACACTTGAAATGCTGACAATCACACCAAATCACTGCTTCATTTACCTAAACCACATTTGTCCATGATGCAACTTTCATTGCTTTTGTTTTCTCTTTTCTATGAATGTGTATAGAATTTCATTTCCATTGTTGAACACTACGAAAGTTGTACATGGGCACTATGCAGATTAATTCTTGTGTTAGTTGGGTAACCTCGTAAGTCATGTCAGTGAGAGATGATGATGAAAACACGATATTTCCATAAAGGTGTTTAACTTTACTATCTGCATGTTATTTTGGAATTACAGATATCTATCACTGATGAGGATCAGAATGATGAGAAACCATAAAATAAAACGGGAATCATTTCTACACACACATCGTAAACAAAAAATATCCGCCTGGTATTTTACTACTACTATTCTGTCTGTTGGTTGCTCATTTGCATATAAAACAATCTAAAAGAAGACTCTGTCTGTTCTTTTTTATTTCTCTTTGTGTAATATTTTTACTACGTTCGTAAAAACTCCATCACACACATGCAAATAAAAAAGTTGTAGTTTGTTGATGATAGTGTGGAGTATCACGATTTCGCATGGTAGTACCCTATTAACCTGTCGCCTCAGAAATTAACATCCCTCGACTTTTTTACTCAAAACTGGACAAGACGTGTATTGTACCTTGCAGTTTAAAGTTGGCGTGCTCCATTGTTCATGCTTGAAATTTCCACCTGTCCGTTTTTTAAGATGACGTAGATGAGCAGCGCACAATTACATTACAATTATAACTTTGGACTTTCTTTGCTTCATCTCCACAAGATCACGAGTGTGTCCTCAACTGAAAATGCTTCTGACTTGCCACTTCTCGAAATTAACTTTCCGTCAGACACTTTCTGATTATATCAATTACGGTGCAGTGAAGTGAAGCCACAGCTTTTTACTACTGCTGGATGGGCTGAACCTAATTAAAATATGGAGCTGAATCTCGCTTTCTTCAGTGCATGTTCAGATTACACCTTGGAGAAAAGAGGATGGAAATGATTGTGATTACTGGCTACACTTTTATTACTTATTGTTTAATGATACATTTTTGTGCTGTGATGCGATAATTAGGATAATTTTATGGAGATGTATGTGCCTGGAAGTAAGTACGTAGCACTTTGCTTCTCTCATATCATCCTGTAACAATAAACAATTCTTGAGTGAGTGAATAATAAAATAATTACAAGAAAGGCAACTCTCGAGCAACGTATAATCTTTTTCCTCTTTCTTTGCAAACGTCACTTGCAAAAAAAATGCTCGAGCCTTATCATATCATTTCATATCAAATCACTCAATGCCAACTTTAGATTAGTGAGTAAAGTAAGAAGAAATTGTGTGAAGTTCAAGGTTTCTTTGATTGTATTGTGAGCATTTATGGAAATAGAAGTTTGTGCAATTGTAAAAATGATAGCATCTCTCTATTTAATCCAGTTGGTTAAGCTTCCTTTCACTTTCAATTTTTCCAAGCTTTTGTCCACTTTTATCAACTTTGTTAATAAATTCTACGTAATGAATCCAATTTAGATTTTTCACCAAACCAAACACCACCAAGTCAAGTCTCATTTGCGTTATGTTGGTTAGTCTGACTTTTATGAAAAAATGATTGCATTTCATTTTCATAATATTCATCAAGATGGCTCACGCCACAAAAGTGGTGAGCTAATTTCTGAGCCTTCTGAGTGTAGGTATTTATAAAAATGAGTGATGGAAATGGAAAACGTAGGTAGACCAAATACCTACGTGCTTTAGTTGACTTAATAAGAAGATTGGATAAAAAGATCTTGTCACTTTCAGTTGTTGCAGTGCAGCTCAGCTCATTTTTCTTCACCGTTCCACTTACGCTCATTTTTTATGCAGATATGCACTCAAAATGCTCCTCGCTGTTCATCTGGCCGCTGCTCCTGTTCCTTGTGCTCTGTTGGAAGCAGGTTTCCTTATACAAATTTATAATTTATGGGTTTTGGCAAGGCCACAAGAGAACACCGCAGAGAAAGATTTTGTCATGATATCAAAAAGATGTTCAAATAAGATAATAAAAATTATAATACTTTCCTACTAAACACATTGTGGTCAACTAAATGTAAACGTGGCTAATAAGCATTTATTTTTCTCATTTTTTTAATATAAAAAATCCCCCTGCATAAGATTTATGTTCTTTTGTGAAATGACATGTTCAGCTCTGCATTTTGCTTTGCAGCAGCCACCGGGAAAAATGATGTACTAGTATGTAGGTACCTTGAAAATTGCTACGTAATAACCATGTAGCTACACATTACACACAACAACAGCAAAAAACCAACAATTCTCTTCGCGGAGAAAATAAAAACCGTGTCTATTTTACATCAATTAAATTCAAAATGCTACTGACCTGACCCAAACGTCTCTGTAACAGCTGCATCCGCAACTGAACAATATAAAATGAAATATTTACTCGGAGTAGTAAGTAATTATGAAAACGATTATTTGATAGTTAAAATGATACGATATGACTAATGCACCACACGAGGTTGTAAAAATGATAAAATTCTACGTTCAATTCCACCTGTCTCTCTCCCTCAGGGCTTTAATGATCGCTACGTAATTTACGAGAAAGTAAATGTTTAGTTTTAGATTTTTTGCAATCCGCTTTTTTGCACTGATGGGGTGATGTTTACTCCGGATTAGAGGTGCGTCAGAGAATTTCTCGGAAAAAAATCGTTGAAGCATTGCGTTATTGCATGCAGCAGAGACAGGTTTATCTTTATTGCAGTTTTACAGAGCGTCAGGTCACAAAGTGAAATTCTTTGTTTGGTTGAACCTCCTGTACCCAATTCATGCTTGAACATTCTTACAGATAAATCTGTACCAGGGTAAATGGAGACGACCTTAAACTTAACCGATGAAAATATAAAGAATGCAGAGAAAAAACCGAAAGAAGCGTTGCAAGTACTTTTTGCAAACTAAATGCGCATTGACATGACATTTCAGCTATAGAATTATTTCGAAGAAGATACGTATTATTTTATTATGAAGATTGCCGGGCAATAAAGATGAGTTTTTACGATGACGTTCACATTAGTACCTGGCTGACTTTTTCTCTTCGATCTTCATCCGCTGAATTGACTTCTATGCGGCTGCTGGTATTTGATTTGATTTTTATTTCATACAAAAGTTGCCGTTGTGTAATAGCGTAAAAGTGAGAATTCTTTAAAAATCACGTAACCGGTTCAATATTGAAAAACTCATTCGTTGATTATTGAGTAGAAGAAAAATAAGAATGGTATCAAATGAAATTATGCATCATCGCCGTATTTAACTATCACTATAAAGAAAGAAAAATTTTAAAGGTTCCATAAAATATACTCAAAAGCATATTATTCTGGAGGAACGAATTACTAACCTACCTTAGACAACTAAAAAATGTGTCTGACTTTTTGCCTGCGCGTCTGCTGCAGACAGACATCATTAGCATTTATTTCGCCAATCAAAGGTTTACGTAACGTAAAGTCGTACGTCTGATGGATGGTCTGAGCAATCAATAGAATTTATTTGTTTCACGGTAGTATAGTAATCAATATGAGCAATAATGGACAAGGTTTTACGATTGTCGACTACCTACAAACAAACGTGATGTTTTGTGGTGAGTAAAGAATTATTTGACTGAGAGCAGTCAGTCAGTGAAATGATTTTATGTCGAACCTGTTCGAGTTCGATCCTTTGTTTCATTTCATTTCATTATCCTATGCCACAAGATGTTGGATTGTGCAAGAGACTTTAAATAGTCAATCAAAATGCAACCACATTATTACAGCCAATAAAATGGAAAGTGTGTTCAAGGTCTTGTGTTGCTCAGATGTGTGCAAAATCGCTGGGTAGAAACAAAATTTTCTTTTCTACGAAGGGGAGGAGAATTCTGCGAAAAAGATTGCATTTGACTTTGAAACTGAGATTTCGCCGAGAAATATTAAACTTCCAGCTCAGCTCGGTTCGTCAGGTACGTACTTAATCTCCATCAGATCAGACCATCTCACTCATTCGCTACTTCCACTCTTACTCCAGGTAATTTCGGGAAAATTAAATGATGTACAGCTCTCAACTCCACAGCTCCCCATTACATTTCAAATTACAACACCATCAGCCGTGTCAGTACCAGCAAAATTAAGGAAAGGTAAGAGTAATGTAATGTAAGCAGCGAGATTATCATCTTTTTGCCATCAAAGTTCGATTACTACAAGGATGATTATGTTACTACTAAATACGATGGGCCATGTGAACAAGAACAAATATTGGTATTCGGGTTTATTGTTTGCAACATATTTTCTTTAGGTAGTTTGGAGTTATTTGGAAAGAGCGATCTGAGAACCTCAAAAACAACGAAATCCAATCCAAATATTCATATTTCGTATATGAACTGGACTGTGTATAAGTAAGCTGATCTTGAGACTTTAAAAATATTATTCCATTGCTAAGTTGATGTTGATAGTGTGTATGTGTAGTTGTGGTTGGTTCGGGCCGGAGAATTATTATCATCATCATAATTAGCATTTTGATTACTAGTTTCCAATCTCATCTTTCTTACATTACACGGCGACGAGGCGAATGGAGTAAATAAAGTAGAAAAACCGTACCATATTTTTGCTCAAGCAGAGTCAAAGTCAAAGCTAAGTAATTACCATAATACTTATGCACTTTCTATCAGAAAATTATTAGGTATGTACGTTAGTTGAGTACGTACTCTGTTACAGTTCAGCTTAATAACGCGACGGACTGATACACGCGAAACTCGTATTAAATATTACTAGTATAAAGCTGATATGTACTTATTTACAGCTCAGCATGTTACTAACTTACTACAAGCAGCGCAATAATAATAATAGGAAAATATTAAATTCCATTTTCAGATCTTTAAAATCATAATTTTCTTGTACAAAGTCAAAAGTAAAAAAATCACAGCCACAACACAACTGTTGTTTTTCTTGTCTTGGTCATGGCCGCCAGTCAATTTTCTAAGAAAGGCTAGTCGCCATTTTGCTCTCTTATGGACTATTTTATGTGTGTTATGTACAAGAATTTCATCTTCTCACTCAGATCAATTTCTTGTCTTGTCTGTCTAGTGTAGCAGCAGACAACTGAAAATTATAGGACGAGCCCAGACCTTGGTCAATTCGACTGTGTCGAAAAATAAGAAACTGTCCGCATTCCTTCAGCTAATTATCAAACGTGAATTGAAATGACGCATTTACAAAATTAGGGATACATAGCTCAAAAAGAGTTAATGAAGTATATACAAAATTGCAATGGTGTTCGTAACGTAACGTACCTAGTAAAGTAGTATTTAAGTACTCGAATTCACTCATCCGAGGCATTTTAGTAATTTAATGTATTTAAATGAAAACATTTTTTGGAAAATTTATTTATGATGCTGTTGCCCTGCTGCGTTGTTTTAGTTTTGCTTTAATTTAGTTGAGCAAAAAGCCAGCCAGTTTTCATCTCATTGCCGATGCCATCGCCATCACGCAATTTTATTTCAATTTTGAAAAATTCATTTAAAAAATGGGGAAAACACAGGAAAACTCCATAATTTGTTTTACGCGACATGATCAGATAATCGTAAAGATTTAAACGAACTAAACTGACTGCGGAAAGGTACGATACTCTAATTCAAGATAATGACCTAAAGTGAGTCCGACTCAAAGTCTCAACAATGCACTGTGAAAAAATCGCACAAACCTGCAAAATCATTTAGGGTTTTAGACTAGAGTGTTAATGAATATTTTTGTTTAACTTTTATTCTACCTCGAGGTGCACCAAGTACGAACTTTTTTCCTTTGACTGGTCAATTGCAAAATTTATGTGGAAAGGAAAGCGAAACGCTAAAAAGTTCTCCAAACATTTTTTTTCTCTCGCAATTAAGCTTCATCTTCCTAAGGTGTGAACACCATACGAATCCTAATGAGCTCGCCTTTTTATAATTAGTAATGTGATGTGATGTAAGAATAATAATGGCAAAATAATAAATAGCAACAACTTTGAAAACGCAGACAAGAATGAAATTGGAAAAAATCCCGGAGTTCCTTCCTGTGTAGACTTTAATCTTAATGGTGAAACTTGTGGATTATTTGATTCATTCTTTTCTCACTTTTTTCTTACAAAGTAATAAAAAAATCTATTGCATTGCATCAGGTAGCTTTAACATCAGCAGCAAACAGCAACCAGAGCAGACCACTTTATCTTGTGCAACCTGTCTGCAATCATGACATGAAGATGAAAAAACCACAAATTATTACTGGTGTTATTTACGTTTTCATTGTCCATCCATCTCAAAGCATTTAAGCGATCGCGATAGCTCTGATTTTTTATACCATCACCATCACTTTTGCATCGACTTGACTCGACTGGAAGAGCTTTTTGATGAATGAATAAAAATGAGTTGGGAAAACAGGTCTTAATAATCTTTTGGGAAAATCTAGATCAAAAGCATCAATATTATGAAACACCAAGTTGGTGGTAGCAAGTTGCCACAATTGACTATAACTACAAGCAAAACTACATTATTATCGTATCAGGCGATGCGATGCAACTCTGGCCAGTATTTTTGTGGTCAGGAGCAGAATGAACCGACAACATTCCAGTTACTTGCCATTATGATCAGTCATTAACATAAAAATCACTCGAATGGAAAGAAATTCCTTATTATACAATGCTCCAGGTTTTTTCATTGTAAAATAATAAACAAGCTCGAAAGTTCTCATCATTGTGGTGTATCAAAGTGAAGCGAAATTCACATTCATTTTTCATCCACCAACTCCACTGAAAGTGAAACGTGCACGCTAATGAATTCATCCGTTTATTTGCCCTTATTGTTCCTCGCTACTGCAGTTTCTTCGTCAGTGAAATGAAAAAAAGAAGTCAAGGAAATTACAACTTTTTTCGTACGCCGTCCTCCTGGAATGTTGCATCGAGACAATTTCGCTCTCGTAGTAGTTCGCATTTTATTAGCCATTGCATGATTGGTTGTTGATACAATCAGCAGAATCAACAAAATGCTGTGTGATAGAGAGAGAAAAAGATTTTACTTTGTCTTTGATTCTCTTTTCATACATGGCATGTAGGTTCATGCTACACAATTCATGGCGTAATAAAAAAAGTTTTTTTATAATGGAAAAATACATCTTTTTATAAGAAATGCCTGAATGAAAATTTTTGGTGTTCGTAATCACAGATTCGTCTTATATAACCAAAGTGAGGCACGAAATCATCATTACCATCATCGTCATCAAAATGTGCTTCGACTTAGCTCGCTTATTTATTAATCTTTTCAGCTAAAGCTGAGCTATGATGAGCTAGGAGACTGAAAAGCATGTTTTTATTTCATTTTCATTTCTCACAATCACAATCAATCTAATTCTTAAAAAGGCACATGATCAATGTTCTGTTGGGTTGCAAAAACCAAACGTTTATCTAGAGTGGAATGCGGTTAAGTTGGAATTTTAAAAAACTCTGTTTGCTTTTCTTTTCCTCCTACGATTAATGCTCCTGGTCGCACGTATGGTGGCGAGGCGAATGGCAATAAGCTAGGTGATGACTCATGTAAGTCGCTAGAGATTACTATAATTACGGCTTTCAAAGTTCGTTGGTGGCATGTGTGGAGTGGAAGAGTCAACAAAGTCTAAAAACTGGCACATAGACATATAAACCATGCAGTAGTATACCTAAGCTTTATCTACAATCATCATTAATGAAAATGATTCTTTATCGTGAAAAAATGCCACGGTTGGAATCAGTTTAGTTAGGTACTACTGTACAATGCCCATTAATATTGCTTTAGGTAGTCTTAACGCGAGACTAAAATACTTATTTTATGATAAGATGATCATCATCATCACCAATCACCATTTCGTCATTTAGTATAGGAATCGACAGATGTTTCACTACTTTTTTATTTATATAACACAATGTCAATGTCGTTGAGTCTTATTATGGAACGTCACCGGTATTCAATAATAGTAATAGCAGCGACGATTTGTGATTTCGCATTCCAGTTTCAGCTTGCTCATACACACGAAAGCAGGCGACGAATGTCACATTGTGGAAAGAGGACGTCTCATTTGATATTTAATATTGAAATGCGATAAATACGTGGCCGCTGACCACTGACTCGTTCATCTCAGGAAACTCAAATCGAACTTTTTTGTATCGCATTGCATGCAACGAAATCACGTTGTTCATTAGCATTATTATTATGAAAGAGAATAGAAATGTGAGGACAATGTCGAATTCCATGTTGGACACAAAGATAAAGGTGGAAGATAGTTGCATTTCCATTGCGTGATGGTGTTATGCAGTACATGTTTAGTAATCGCACAGGTAAATCTTAATAGGGTCATTTTTTCTCGAGACGAGGAACATTGTAAACCGTCAATTTTTGTCAACCTCAGATCTCAACCACTTCTAGACAGTTTTTGCATAACAATAACAAGAAAAGTCATAAAAACACCAAATCTCATCTCCTTTTGCTTGCTCTCTGCTCTGCTCATCGAGCATGCCAAACAATTCCATGGCCAAGCAGGGTTAATTAGGATATTTACCTCATGCATACCTTTCTCAAGCACTTGTCTCTGTCCACATTAACATTTACCTCTGGACGTTAACCGGGCGACTAGTAACTAACTAAATAAGTACAATATCCCAAGACAAGTTCCTTGAAAGGAGAGACGCCAAATGTCAATGTTAGACTTCGAGCCAAAAATCTTAATGTTAGGCACTCGAAAAAATGGCATGTGTTATATGATATCTGAAATGTAAAGATGTTATACACTTGAGAAAAAATATCATGGCAGTCTCTAAAAAAGATTTTCTTTCTTGCTTTTTATGTCTAGGATGATGAGACGCAGTGTTCAAAAAACGACATGAAACACGTTGGTAATATGATTATCATTCTGACATATTTTTACGAGCAGTTTTTTTTTTAAAGCTATGAAAAAGCCATAAACATTTCGCAAAATGTATTTAAGTACTGCGTGAAAAGCTTTTGTGCACACCACTTGAATTAAAGTAACATTTTTACCATTTACCCAGGAACGTGATTTTTTTCTCTGTTAGAGAAACGTTTTATTTTTGAAAGCGTAAGCGTGCTGCTTTTGCTTTACGTTACAGTTTCTTACATGCCGTTTTTCTCCTGTCTCGCTATTTCTGATGATAAACACGACCGAAGGAGACGGGAGTATTTTTTATTGTGATTTCATTGTTCTCTCTTGTTTTGTTCGTTTCGGGAAGAAAATAAACACTTATTAAAATGAAAACCATAAATATGGCGTAACATGTTATTGCAGAGCAACAATTTTTTCCTTGCCTTAGACTGCGACGTCTGCTACTTCTGAAGACGGCACTCCAGTAAGTAATAACACCAAAAACAGTCTTATTGGTGGTGATAATAATGATGACGGCGGTGGCAACACCGGTTTGGCTCAGCTGAGTTATATAGTTAGTTAAAAAAACGCACGTTTTTTATTCCACAAGTCTCCCAATTTCCAGATCGTAAATTTTTGCAAACATGTAATACTCCTTACTCGGCTTTTTAAAAATCCGACTAGTTAGTTAAAAAAAACGCACGTTTTTTATTCCACAAGTCTCCCAATTTCCAGATCGTAAATTTTTGCAAACATGTAATACTCCTTACTCGGCTTTTTAAAAATCCGACATTGGAATGTGTTCACAAAAAGGGTGGCTCAGATTACCTTTTCTACTAAAGATAGTGCTGGTGTAGCGAAAAGCATAGAGCCAGAGCCTTCTTAAATCGTTGTCGCTGCTTTTGACGAAACAAGAAATTCCAATGTCTTTAAAATTGTCCTATGCCGACTTATGCATTACAAAAGGTGATAAACCCTTCTAAGCCCCACAAATAAACTGGGGCATATTTTTAACTTTAATATTCGAAATTCCTAGGCTGAATTTAGGTTCTTTTAAAATACAAAGCCGTTCATAAATCGCCATTTTATTGCCCACAACAGGAAATAACCTTCCCTAAAACGGGAAAATAAAACTTTCGTATGAGTAGTTGTTAACACTCGGAATTTCTTACGTGGGCACATTTTTTGTATTTTCGTATTTAAAAAATATATATATATAACTAACAATTATGTACAATGGCAAAGAGCCATATATATTTAACAACACGATAGCAAACTAGGTATTAAAAAAGTAAGAATTTCCCCGATTCAATGTACCACGTGCCTTTTTAGTTACATTGTATGTAAAACATTGGGGAATTAGCAGAAACTTGGCTCACACATGCATGCATATTTCAATAAATGACAAGCGGGGCCACTGACTTTAAGGGTCTTAAAGTTAGTAGCAGCATGCTTCTGATGCAGAAATAAAGAGCAAAACCTTAGTTTCATTTACCCATCACGATTAACGAATCAGAAATCATTCAATTCAGGACAACTCGGCAAATAACAATCACTAATCACACGCCCAATAAAAGCACCAGTTAAGTTCTTAATTTTATAGTAGAAGCAGCATATTTACTCACGAGGATTGTGATGGAGTGGGTAACCCGTTTCCTAAATTTCAAAAACTGTTTTATAGGTAATTTTAT
>VYYJ01003240.1:0-17365 GCA_021029165.1 Cyphoderus albinus | reverse complement strand
ATATTTTTAATGGATAAACTCGCAGATTATCCAACCAAAGACACATTGCAAGAGGGACACTTGCCCAAACACGTCTGCACTCAACCAGATCATAAACCATCGTTTTAATCGTTTTAATTGGATTCCAAGTTATCATATCACGAACAATATTAATTTGCATACAAAGTTTATTCAACGGCAAAACAAAACCTGACCCCAAATAATCTGTGATAAGATAAACAGTTTTCTATTGACAATTCCGGAATTTCAGAGTCACATTTCAATCATTCCATTTATCCGTCACAAGCCTCAGTCTACATCATCAATATTTATACTATGTAGAGATTGTGGGAAAACTTTCAATAAACCTTGTAATTTTATCAATTTAAAACACTATCACATTAATATTTATTTCATGTTGTATGATGTGCATTAATCGATGAAATCATTCAGCAAAATAATTAGGTAAAATTAGGTAATCCGAAAGTTATAAAACCGTCAAAGTTAAAGATATAAGTTCCATGCAATGTGAATTCAATGACTCTATGACATTATGCATTTCGATGGTCAAGTTCTGGCCAGCAATTCGTCGCATTATCACATCCCAATAAATTAATAAATGAAACTTTATATATAGTCATGGTATAGTGGAATATTTATATCTATAAAGCTGTACTCATTTGATAAGCCTTTCATGGAGTCTGTTTAATATCATAATCAGGCATTTTGCTCTGAGCAAGCCAAGTAATCAGTTGTTTGTAAATAATGCATGTTGCTGATTCATGTTGGTAAAAGATAAACTCTCAAGTGTTTGCCAACTCATTATTTCACTCGCCATTTTCTGCTTTTTCACTTAACCGACAAAATCATACATTTTACTTGTCTTCAATTACGAAATTTTGCAGTGAAGTTTAAATAATCAAGAATAAATTGTATTGTAATATAAACGGAAAGAATCATTTAGTTGAAAGGCAATCAACTTTTAGTTATGGATTCATTGGAATCCTTAGTAGTGGGCGAAACAGGTAACTTGATTATTATTTTATTGAAACAATGCTAAAATAAAGAATGAATTTAAATATGTAAACGTTTATCAAACTAAACTCATTTTTATTGCAGACTGCACCATTAAAGATGTAGTTGACGTTTTCTTTAGTGGTGTAAATTCAGGGACAGTCTGCGATTCGTGGAGCGAATTTGCCAGAGAGCTAAGAATTCAATCAGATCAATTGAAAAAATGGAGGAAGGATATACTTCTGAATATACTAACAGTAAAGGAAGTTTTACACGAAATCTTGGAATCATGGAAATTAGAGAAAGGGAACGAAGCCACTTTACAAAATCTCCTAAAACATTTGGAAAATGTGAAATTCCAAAATGTTGCAGGTAAATAAAAAAAAAGTATTAAACAACATTTGAAAACATGATTTTTCTCTAAAATATTTTTTTTTGCTCTTTTCTGTATTTCAAAATAGACGAATTGAGGGAACTCTTCTCGACACCAAATCGGGTGGACGACGACGGGCAAATTTTCATATCGACATTGCCAAATAAGCCAAACTACTACATCCCCCGGACTTTCATTACTAGGAGCGTTATCAATGTTGACCTTTTCTCATCAACCGACAAGGACACTTTCGTTCTTGACGGAGTTACCCGTTATCAACTAAGCCAACTTGCGAAGAACGAATTGACGGACACATCTACCAACCAAGTACGTAACAAAGAACTTTCAGTTCGCTTTATTTTTCTTGAACATTTTGGCGACTGGGCTTTGCTATGTGGCAAAACGACGCACCCAATCCATTTGCTGAGACATTATGATGGAAGATACCACTGGATTTGCACAAACGGTGACATTTCTGTATTGCAAGAAGCGTGTGACGAGAAAAACCAGGAGGAATTGAATGAAGAGAAATTCATTGAAGAAATCGAGACTGATATTCAGTTCCAAATCAATCAACCCATTTGCATATCCGATTCGCCGGGAATGGGGAAGTCGCTTTTGCTCGCAAGTATTGGCAGACATCTACAGCAAAAATACCCGCAAAGAGGGATCGCTTTCATTGTCATTTCCGAGTTTGCAGTCAAAATCAAAGAGATGTTGCCAGATTTTAAGAACACAGCAGAAGCCACACTGGAAGCATTACGTCAATTATTGTGTGAAAGTAATACCACACGGGAGCAGTTGCTTACCAAAATCATGACACCCGCAGAGAATTCGTCCACTCAAATTGAGCTGATGTTTGACGGCTTTGACGAAGTCTCAACTGAGAATTTTGGCCTGGCCTTTAAATGCTTAGACACCTTCAAAACAAACTGCAATTGCGGCATACGTGTTTGGGTAACTACTCGTCCGCAACATTTGCACGAACTCGAGAGGCGTTTCTCCGTTCTCGGATACAACATTCAAGCTTTCCAAGAGAAACATCAAATCGATTTTCTCACCTCATTTTGGAACAGTTACGGGACGAAAATGGATGAAAATAAACTGCAACCTTATGCAATAACTTGTCTTAGCACCCTAAAGAAAAAACTGAACAAAAGAGACGAAGATATCGCTGGTATTCCGCTTCAATGCATGATGATTGCCGAAGTTTACATGGAAGATGCTCATCGATTTTTTGATTCAAAAAACAAAAAGCTTGCCAACTGGCCAATATCTGCCGCTTCCACTAACATTAACTCCATCGCTGATTTGTACGAGAAAATGATTGCGTATAAAATTGAAAAATTTCTTGGCACGTATCCCCTGCGACCAGAAGAAATCCGTAATATTTGGCCACAGCACATGTATCTTGCCTTGGAGTTAATTTTTCCTTCACATATCCACAAATTCAAGAACAGCCTACAAATTGAGTCTAAATTGCAACCGTGCTATCTTTTCAACATTGGAATCTTGGAATGCAGAGGGAGTAGCACAAAATTTTCGGCGCGCTTCATTCACCGAACATTTGCAGAATATTTGGCTGCTCGTTTCTTTGTCTTATACGAAATAGAACACAGCACGGCAAATTTTCAAAATCCGAATAGGAGGCTTCCAAAAGTTTTCTTTAAGCATGTGCTAGAATCTTCCATTAAGGAAGTCATGTATTCCGCAAGGGCATCAACCGCATACTCTGAACGTTCGTTTGAACATTCCGTAATTTGTCACTTTATTGATTCGCTTTTGGGTTCAAGCACACTTATTTCTGTTGACAAAAGTATTAGTGAAAGCTCGACTAAATACATAAAAAATTCAATTTTTGCCTGCATTCATTCAGATTTTGGAAACATTGTCAAGTTTCTCCGTGGTTTGAAATATCCAGAAACTTTCTCCATAAAAAATATTTTGTATTCTGATTTTAAAATTTTCATTGATGCAACAAGGCTAGCGTCTTTGGATTTGCTAAAATTTTTACTGAAAAACTTTGAACATGAACCCTTAAATGCAATTGACCGAAAATATTTACTTCTACGCACTCCCCTTCACACAGCCGTAAGTCGTGGCAACTATTCAATTTTTGAGTACATTTTAAAAGAGCATCACTTCGAGGCTTTAGTTAAAGAACATGCAATTTTCATGGATTTAGTGCATGAAGCTGTTCGTCATACAAGGGATAGTGATCTCGGCGAAATTCAAGATCGCGTTCAAATTGTAACAGTTTTGTGTGATTTGAACAAGGAGATACTCAACTACTGCGACTATATGAAACAAACACCGCTACTCGCAAATAAAGTTAACATTGAACTACTGAAAGTAATTATAGGATTCGGAGCTAAACTGCTACATGCTGACAAAAACAAAAAAACAATTCTCCACACGGCAGCAGAATATTTATCACCCACCGACTACCGCGATTTACTTCGGTTCATTCCAACGACTACCTTAAAATCACTACTTCAAATGTCCAATGCATATGGCGAGCACACTATACATCTGATCGTAAAACACGGCCTAGCGACTCCAAATGTTTTAGACTTAATTCTATCAAACGGTGTTGATATAAACACGAGTGATGGTTGGGGCCGCACGTGTATGTTTGTTGCATTACACATTCTAAATGAGGCTATGACAATTCCAACTGTGAAACTGTTGTTAGAACACGGCGCTGATCATACGCGTGTGGACCGGGCTGGGAACAGCATTATACATTACTCTGTAGAGAAGCGACGAATTGACTGTGTCCAATTTTTCTTGGAAGAGAAGAACATGAACGTCAATGAAATCAATGACCGTGGGGATACTCCAATATTTCACGCTCTTCGTAATTACCATTCAGCTTTGGAAATTATAAAGTTCCTCCTCGAGCGAGGCGCGGACCACAAAATGGTTAATTCAAACCGTAGTAACGTCCTACTGTATGCAGCCTTACATGGTCAACTTGAATGTCTGGAATTATTTCTAAGTCTTGATGGACTTGACATCAATCTAGCAAACGATGATGGAGATACTCCATTATTGTGTGTTCTCCGTCATAATTGCAAGAATAAGAATGACATGATTAGTCTGCTTCTTGGTAAAGGCGCTAACCATGCGTTTTCAGATAAAAAAGGAAACAACGTTCTACACTGTTTAGCAGAGAGTGAAAATGTTGATTGCTTCAGCTCCTTTGTTGTGCTTCCATCGCTTGACGTGAATGCAAGAAATTGCGACAACAACACTCCACTACATCTAGTGACGAAGAATTTTGACACCTACTACTTCAAAAATGATGATTTCAAGTCATTTTTGCATAACATTGAAGCACTTGTGTCACTCGGAGCTGACGTTAACGCAACAAACAAAAACGGCAAGACACCGCTCGATATATATGAGAAGGAAAAATCGAGATGGACGGAACCAGTGGGAAAGAACATTGCAATCCGCCGTTTGCTAAAAAATTAGAAAATCAAGGAGTCGACCTAGTTCAGTAGAAAGAAATTACTAGATGAACTAGACCTAATTCTCTGATTAACTAGTAAATATAGTAGTATTACCTTTAGATAATTAATGTAGGTTGTTATACTAACCTCTAACCGCTCTATGTAATTCCATTGTATATATTATGTAGCTTAAATAGGAACCCTAATCAATATTGTGTCTTAAAAAAGTAATATATATGATATCATTTTGAAATTAAAGTTTATAGTTATATACACATTACACAATACTTAAATTACATATTTTAATTATTTAATTTCACTCAAACGTTTCAATTATTTTAATTAAATTCTATTCCATTAATATTAATTTGCCTTAAAAAGGTTCATTCAATGCCAAAACAAATTTGAGAATAAATAAATGTTGGACTGGACAAGATAACAAATTCTACTGACAATTTCTGAGTTTCAGCTTCATCTTTCAGTCATATATTTTTTTCGTTAAGCCTCAACTGTGGCCATCAACAACATTTTGTAGGGATTCTGGGAAAACTTCAAGAAAGCCTTGATGAAATGATTTTACTTGTCCATAAACAGTGAAAGGAGGAAGTATCGTTTTGAGAATAATAAAATGTGATCGCTTTTAAAACAATAATGTGCATCATTGAGGTCTATCACATATTTTGTACATTTATTTTTTCACTGAATTTTAGTTACTGTACCAGGATTAAAAGGTAATAAATTAAACATGTACAAATTGTAAATGGAATTTTTCAAACGTACGTTATAATCTTGTGTCCCTGCTTGTTTAAACAAACTCTTTAAATTATGTACTAGATTGAGAAATGCAACACAAGCATTGGTATAAAAACAAATTGGTGGCTGAAATCCGAAATATTGTTTAGTTTTATACTAGTGACATGAAATAATAAAATATTGTAAACATATTATTTGACATCTTAGAAATTATACGGTTTTGGCCAGCAGTAAACCCACAATACTTTTGAATTACTACCTCTAAATTTCAGGTCTAGAGTCTAGACATACAAAATCCGTATAAAAAGGTACGTTTAAAACAAATTTTAATACAGAGTTACTGCGCTCCCTGGATTCCTCTGTATGTATCTGGTAATAAACCGTGGACGTAATGGGACGACAAGCAGCAACAAATGCCACTAACCTGGAACTAATCCCGGAAGTACGGATATGTTACACTTTTGACACGACATGACATTGACATCACCAGGAGTTAAGGCCCCCTCTTTGCCATCTTTGCCCCCACTGGTCTTGGTTACTCCAGCCTATATGGGCTTTCCAACGAGCCATTGGGCATCACGTTTGGTTGACGAAAACAGCAGCAATTCACTGTTTAGTGTTTGTAAACGGGAAAACGGATTCAAAAACGGAACATCCCTACTCCAGCCTATGGAGAAAAATAGCAATTTGAACAACTTCAACAATAATATTAAATACGATAAAATTTCTAAATACATATTATCATATTTTTAAATATTATAAAAATAAAATTTCTTACGACAAAAACCACTGCAATCCATGCAATAATAGAGAAAAAGTTTGCGAAAATCTTCATCTGGAACTTTTCGGTATTTTGCTTTCTTCAGAAAATATCTAACTAACAGGTCTGGAATTGGAATGTGCCTATATCTCAGATCGTTCATTTAAAAGACAGTGTCAAAATTGAATAGGTACATTGTGAACGTGCTTGGAAATTATGATAGACATTAAAAATTTAATACTTTTTATTAAATGGTTCAACGGGACAAACGTATATAGCATAAAATATATTAATTGTTTGTGTTGGTAATTAGAACTTTTCTAAGAATTTCCGGCATCGTGAACCATGAATTATTTCAGGGCAAATTTGGGTAGCCAGACAGCCAGCACTTTAATTGTCTTCCTATAACGTAAGCGGTCGTTGCTTTTTTCATCACATTAGTTTTTATCGTCACTAAGCTACGTCCCATTCATTGACGTCATCGTAATTAATTGTCACCGTAGTTGTTAACGTATTTCTATTTACTACGTTTTATTTTCGTCATACAAGTTGTCATCACTTTTACTACTAAAGCGCACGTGCCGATAAATTTGTCAAATTATTAATAACACTGTATAAATACAAAATTACTCATCAAATGTTATTTTTGCCTTAGGCGACTTCTCTATCTTAGACTGTGGGTACATTATTGTAAAGGTGCGCAATTTTGAACTAGGGTGACGGGTGACCCCATCTGGCTTGAATAGTAAAAGTTTATAGTCTATAGTCTCATTTCAGGTCAGTCTTTTGTAAAATATTCGTACAATTTTATTTCAATAAAATTGCTGGTGCAAAATTTAATAACCTCAATGTTCAATGTTTAGAGTCTGATATAGTTGAAAGGGGTCTTGGAGTGTCAAAGAAGGATGCAATACAAACATTGATGTGGAGAACGGTGAAAATTACAGATTATTAGCAAACTCGGAGAGTGTAGTTGAAAAACCCAAGATGAGTATTTTTCATACCCTACTTAAACTGGCCGCATTCATTGCAGTTGCTTTTGCCGTAAGACTATTATATTTGTATACATTTTTCTTTATGATTTATGGAGAATCATTTGATTTTTATTCGCATTCTATACTGAATCCTTTTAATTCTTTAGGGTGGAAATGGTGGCGGCGGATCTTTAGTGTTATTATATTTGTATACATTTTTCTTTATGATTTATGGAGAATCATTTGATTTTTATTCGCATTCTATACTGAATCCTTTTAATTCTTTAGGGTGGAAATGGTGGAAATGGTGGCAAAGGTGGCGGCGGATCTTTAGTGGGCGGTGATATTAACGTCATGTCATGTCAAAATTGTAACATAACGGCGGCGCTTCCCAAGTAAATTTGGTTCCCAATTGATTCCTGATTCCTTACGTGATTCCGAAATATGGTATAATTGTAGATGTTTATAAATGTTGAGTTTTTGAAGTAATGATTTTTAATTTTTTATGAATTTTTACTACACTAATTGAATTGATTCCTGATTCCTTACGTGATTCCGAAATATGGTATAATTGTAGATGTTTATAAATGTTGAGTTTTTGAAGTAATGATTTTTAATTTTTTATGAATTTTTACTACACTAATTTTAATACTTTTCAATTCAGTCATGTACGGTTTCAGAGTGGTTTTGCAAATTATTGTAGTTTTTCTATAATTTAACTTCGTTTATAAGCTGAATGAATTCATTTCATTACAAAAATGTACTCAATTTATTAAATTATTATTTAGTTTATTCAAGTTATTGTCACTTAATTATTATTGAGTTTAGTTATATATTATTGTGGCGATTCAACTTTGAATAAAAAATTCTCTTATGGCAAAAATCACACACCGTCTAGTTCTGGAATATTATGAGAATCACCTGCCTCTCTCACATCTCTGTTTGTATGTACTATATTTTAAAATAATGTGAGGACCGCAAAATAATTAAATATTCAAATACCTCAATTAACTAATAAAAAAATCATTATAGATATAGCTAAATACCTTAAGCCGCTCTGATGTTACATTTTTGACAAGACTGGACATTCACATCACCTCCAGCTATTATACCACCACGTTTGCCACCTTCCTTGTCACTGTCAGCACCATCACCACCACGCTCGGTTTCCTTTTTCTTATCGTTTCCGTTTTTCATATCGGTTCCATCTTTATTAATGGTTGCATTTTTACTATCGCTTCCATTTTTAATATCGGTTTCATTTTTAACACTGATTCCATTTCTACTATCGGTCCCGTTTTTACTATCGGTTCCATTTTTACTATCGGTCCCGTTTTTACTATCGGTTCCATTTTTACTATCGGTCTCATTTCCACCCTAAAACGATAGGAAAATTAATTTGAGCTTGCAAAAGCTCCTTTTGAAAAGCATATAAAATATTTCCAAAGAATTAAGCAATTCCACCATAAACAATAAAATATTACTTACGGCAAAGGCTAGGGCTACTAGGGCAATCAACGCGGCAAAGAAGAATAGAGTTGAAATAATCTTCATTTTGAGGTTTTCAATTTTTTCCTTCAATTTTCCTTCAAAAAGTTAACGGTATCTGATATCTGTATTTAGAAATTTTTTTCTCTGTCATATGAAGCAGCAAGCAACAGAAATAATGAATTGGATAACGTCAATGTGTAATAGATTACTGCTTAAATAAACGTTCTGACTGACGTAAAAATATTACATTGATAGAAAGGTTGATTGGAACATTAGTAGCATAATGATACTAGCATTACATCAGTCGCCAATTGACAAACAAAAACCATAAGACTTTTTATGACTTATTTCCGGCATCATTAACACACATCAAAACGTATTTATTTATTTTATTAAATTTAGAGTTCACCAAATTTTACCTAACTACTACCTAACTACTACCTAAATAACCTATATTTATGTATATGATTAGTGACGGATAAGCTAGAAGCTGGAAGCGGAAGCAAGCGGTCATGTTTATCATTAACGATGTAGCGGCAGCTATGAAATTACAATTGTTTTATCCAGTAAGGACAGAGATGGACAAAATAAAGCCATACAATGTTTCAAATAAACCAACGTTGAGAAATATTTTTCATTTCATTATGGAGATGGTACGATGGTATGTACAACATTTAATGTAGGTGTAGTGTCTTCATTAATGATGGCGGAAATATTTGAGAAATTGTACCTGCTACAAACAAAACCGATAAACATGTTTTATGGTATCCGTTTGTCGATTGCAGTGGTAAATATATTTATCAATAAACCAGTATTAATATTGGTTTGTTTAACCTTTACAAACAAACCATAACTCTTTGTCTTGTATGATTTTCGGGAAAAGTTATAATTAATGCCACATTGACACAACGTCATCCAATTCTACTCACATGGTTTTTAAACCCTCGCATTTTTGTATAAAAAGTGAAAGTTGTCCACATTCTGCACCAGATAATTTTTGGAATGCAAGAAATGAACGTTTTCGCAGCACTATTGTCTGTTGCTGCGTTGACTACAGCGATTTTTGCAGTAAGAAATGTTTTATATGTAAATATAGTTTCTTTGGAATATTTCGAGAATGTATTGATACTTGTATATGCTCTCAAACTGTTGTCTTATTTGCACTAGGCCCAAGGTATACGGGGAACCAGTAGTGGCAAAGATGGCGAAGGTCACCTTAGCGAAGAAAATCTCCATTTCATGACGTGTCAAAAGTGTAACATCACGCCGTTATCGCCGCTTCTAAAAAACCAGTGAATGCTGCTTCCGGTCCGGCTCTAATCCAATATGTTTACATTCCTTCAGTCATCTATAAATGCCAATCATAGCCTATGATTCATAAGGTAGTCCTGACCATCCACTTCTAATATCAATTTCTGGTTGAGGCTGAAAACAAGCGAACGTGGCAGTTGATGAACAAAGATGGCAGCCGGATGTGTATAACCGGAAGTCTACTTAATTTTTCCTCCCAATTGCGACTTTTGTTTCTGGCGATAAGACCATAAAAATACAATTCAGTCACAAAGCTACATCTGCTCAGGAAACCAAGCACAATGAAATAAACCAAGAGTGCCGACTGACCCTTTGCGTGTACACAGTTAGTTAGTGTGTATTTATGTATTCTATATAATGTAGATAAGTAAAGTTCATATAGATTCTGATGTAATGAATAGAAGATTTTTAGTTATTAGTCCAAGTTAATAAGAAAAGCACTTTATTTCCGAAGTTTTATAATCTGTGACAAGATTTGATAAATCTATATAATATATTTCTATAATGACTTTAAATTGCCTGTGTGTCATGATTTTGTATAACATTTTTTGATTGGTTTAGTAGATATTTTTAATTTTCATTTAAATCATTGCAACTTAACTAATTGAGTACAGATTTAAATTGTAAGGCGATGATGATTTGACTTTGAGTAAAGAATATTCCGAAGACAGAGACAACCCAGCCCTTGTCAGTCCTTTTAATGAGTAACAATCGAAAACATTTTATTACTGTATTTGTTTTAAAGTAATTTTAGTAGTGCTTAAGTAATCAAGAATTTATTCATAACCGTTCTTCAACCTACCTTGGAATTTTGAAAATCCTCCAACGAATCACCTGCGTGACTTGGGAACGGCGGATACGTTACATTTCTGACACGACTGGACGTTCACATCACCTCCGACCAAGCCTTTGCCACCGCCACCACCCTTTTCGCCCCCGGTCACCTCCTCCACCTGCTTTGTCATCACCGGCTCCGTTTCCACCCTAAGATAAGAAGAAATAATGAACCATTTGAGATTTAATAAATATCAAATGACATACAAGAATTAAGTTAAGAATGGAATAAAATATCGCTTACGGAAAGGTAAAATGCAATTAACACCGCAACAAAAAATACAGTTGCAAAAATCTTCATCTTGGGCGTGTCAGGTTTTTATTTTCTAGCAGAAACCAAAACTGGTCTGATATCGCAAAGTGAAATCTCTCACCTTTTATATGACACTAGATGTGCGTCTAAACAAAGTTGATCAATGAAAAAATTGGATTAAAAGGTACGTCAATGCAATCTTTATTAGGTAATGACTTTACTTGAAAATTACGACAAACAATTTGTTTGCGGTATTGACGAAGACGTCAAACGAAACGGTACTCGCAAACGGATACATAAAACGCGTTTATCGTTTTTATTGGGTACGTCTATGATTATGATTAATCGCGGATTAATTTTCTTGTAAAGATTTTCAAATGTCTGCAATTAAATCTGTTATTGTTATTTGTTTTAAGACCGTACTAATTATAAATTAATCGTTTATAAAAATTGTGATCGAATACGTTAGCATGTAGGTGCGAATGCGAAATAAAATTATATACATATATAAAGCTGGCGAATTTCATAATTTGCTTACAAAATTTATTTTTCGGTTCAAAAACTTGCTCCAACTCAAACAATGATGATATTGATGATTAACAATTTGTTGACTAAATAAAAAGTGGATCTTGTTCCACTTCTCCGTTGGCACACTCAAACTTTACAATCACACTTTCCTCAGGTTGTTCATGATTACCCTCAAAATTCATTGTCACAGCATTCCAATCATTGCTCAACTCTTGCTCTTGCTGCTCCAACTGGGGCAAACTGGGCGGTGTCATAACTTCCTGTTGTTGCTGTTGCTCCTGCTGCAATGTCTTCAATCTTTCAGTCACTTCGTTATAGTGCATGAAAGCCAAGTGGTGCTTGAGGTCATTTCGCTTTAAACCGATTGCCTGGTCGCAGAAGACGCAAACGAACTTGAATTTCGCTCGAAATTTCCTTAACCCCCCTTCTTGATCATTTGCAGAATTACTTGTGTCTGTGATTTCACATTCCCTCTTGTTCACCGAGAGTTTGCGGAAAAGCCCCTCCAGTATCAGGCCAAACTCCGCGTCGTTCCTGTCAGAGGGAAATTTCGAACCTTCGAAAATCTTTTCTAAGTGGTTAGTAGCAATGTGCCTGTCGAGGTTCGTGGACTGGAGGAATCTGGCGTTGCAGTAGCGGCATTTGTACGAGTGCGACTTGATACCGAAATGATTTCTCCGGTGGGCACTCAAATTTCGCACGACTTTATTGCACAGTTTGCAATAATAGAGTTGGACCGGTTCTTTAAGACCTTGCTTGTTCTCGACATACTGGAGTTTCCAGGGCACTATGAAATTTTCAGTCTGCGGAATTCCGTTTTTATCGCAAATTGGAGGCGCCTGCGCCATTTCGGGTTGTTCAGGTTCAGGTTGATGTGGGTCGTCATCGTCATCAATTTGCACAATCTCCGGTGCCGGCTCTGCAGATTTTGCAACACTAACATCAACATCCACCCCGACCGCGACGCCAATTTCTTTTTCTTGGAGCTCGTTCAACCTTTCCAGCAGCAGTTCCAGGTGAATTTGAATCATGTGACCTTTGAGCTCCGACCTGGTCTTAAAAGTCTCCCGAAAAATGGAGGTTTTTGAGTCGCAATAGTCACAATGAAAGTGACCCACCTTTTTCTTCCTAGAGAATCTGCTTCTGGGCATTGGCACGTATTTCATGTGCATCTTGATATTCGCGAAAAGGAGATTCACCATGACCTTGAAACTGTCCAGGCTGATGGTTGGTTGCTTCACGAAAATGAAAAATTGCTCGAGATGGGCGTCCACCAGATGACCATGGAGATCCGCCCTTTTCCAAAATCCATTCTCGGAGCAGTAGGGACACTGCATTAAGTCTGCTGATGACGATGACGAGGGCTTCGGAGCCAAAGGCAAGTTCTTGTCAATATCCGCCTCATCTCGTAACACTTTAAATGCCTGTTTGCGGGGTTTTCTCAGAAAATGGTCCCACGATTTTTCACGTTCATCGTCATGGTCATTCAAGTTGTTATTTTCGGCACTCAATTTTCGCTTGATGGAGCCAGGTCGGCCTTGACCTTTATCTTGACCTGGGGTCACTTTACCTGCATTTTCCTCTCGACTTTCAAAATGCAGCGTGAGATTCTCCGTGGACAGATCCGTTTTCTCTTTCGGTCCGAGAATCGAGTTTATGAAGATTGACAATTGGTCTTGGCTGTCTTGATCATGATGACTATGATGAGCTTCGGATTTCTGTTGGTGCGGTTCTTCCTGAGGTTCCGATTTTTCAGTCTCGTTCATTTTGGATTTCCTGGAGCTTTGAATTTTTTTGTTGGCAGTCGTCGCAAATTTTTTCAGTCTTTGCTCTCGTTTCTCCAGCAGCTCAGTATTTTCCTGTAGGCTGTCCAATCTGACGACCAATTCGCAATGATGCTTTTCAATCATGTGTCCAATGATACTGCCCCTGGCACCGAATTTCTGATCACAGTGTGGACACAGTCTGGACTTCCTGTCCTCGGTGAACTTTAATCCCTCGAAGAGCATCTTCACGGCGATTTTGAATTTCTCTTGGGACAAGGTTCGTTCCTTAAACTGGAGGAAATTTTGCTCCGGGTGGTTGATCAGCAAATGGTATCTGAGTCTTCTGGAGTCTGTGTACTTGCCGAGGTCGCAGTGTGGACATTCAAAGGGAGTCTCGTTCCGGTGGAAACTGCGGTGAGCCGGTTTGTCATAGACCTGGGCGTTGCACAGTTTACACGTGTAGACGTAGCGTCTCTGGAAGCCTCCATGGGGTGCCCGGTAATATTTTGTTGTAACGTGGTCCTTGAAAATGTCGCCCGGTGCTTGCCATGTCTCGCTAGAGGCGATGCTGCCGCGTGGCTTTCGGTATTGACTTGGGTTTGTATCTGGAACTTTTTCAGAAAAAATCTGAACTTCTGCGTCTGGGAGACTTTCAGCTAAAATAAAATTACACACAAATTAATTTGATAACGGTTATCTGTCTCACAAAACTTAAAAAGACTTAAAACAATTAATGAATTAATTGAAATTTAATTATGGTTAAGAATACTGTATTCTGAATACATTTAATTTTTGACTCGTCATCTAGACTCTCATTTTCATCGTCATCGTCCTCAGCATGGAGGTCTTCGAGAGGCTCGTCTTGTGAAATGTGAATGTCACTGTGGTCATTCTGGTCATCGTCATCATCGTCGTGGCCGTCACCCATCACGCTTTTGACACTGTCACCGTCCTGGTCACAATTTTCAGTTTCAGTCATGTTCATTAATTGTTCATTAACTTTAATTGCAGCTCCCAGAGCTTCCACGTCCACTCGCGTCAAGGTCACTCTCGGCGTAGCCTTCTTCAGATGCTGATTGCCTAAAATTATATCAAAATTAAATTAAAATAAATGTTGAAATCCAATCAATTAGCAAAAATGAATGGAGACTTTTAAATATTAAAAGGTAGGTATTACATTTATCAATTAAATTTGTGCGCATCCGTCCAAACAAATCAGTCTTGTCTTGCTCTTGATTGTTATTACCGGCTCCATTATTGATGACATCGTTAATTTGACCAATAATGGAGTTAACGAACATCCGGTCAAGCTCGAGCTGCTGGTACCAGTTGAAGAAGTCATTGATCAGGTCTGTACAGCCGGGACAGAGACTCGCTTCAAAATCACTGGAACTTTTCGTCGCACTCGTTACATTTAAATTTAAATGTCGAAATAGAAAAGTTAACTGCTTAGTTAAAGTCGACCTCGAATTGGAATTTGCTGGATGAGGATTTTGGACCGGATGAAGGCAAAAGAAGCAACGATCACGATTATGGTGGTTCTTGTCATCAGTCATTTTTAAGCACCTAAAATCAACAATTCATTTTAATTTAATTAACTGATAAATCTGGTTTAATTTGGTTTTAGTTCTGGTTTAAGTTAATTTAATTAAGTACAGTGAATAATAAATAATTGGATATTGTAATTTACAATACTCACCAATGATACAAAATAACCTAACTAAACTAAATGAATAAATAGTCTTGAGTGAAAATATGTTTCAAACAGGTTCAGCAGGTGACCATCTCAACTCAACTCCTGATGTTGTGTATGGTTTGTTTTGGTTTTCACCTGATCATGATCAGCTTGATATCACACAGCAACACAGCAGCTGATTAGACATCGCATCCTTTCATTCTTCTTGTCGTATTTTTCTTTGAAAAGTCTGTCGTGTTTGCAAGTTGCAAATTGCAACCCCGAAATAATTTCTCACAATTTCAAGGTAGTTTTCAGTTTTTATGTAATTAATTCCACTCTGTGTCTGCTCTCCTACTAACTAACTGTTTGTTGGACTAGTTAGCTTTTGAAAATGGATTATGATAAATCGCCAAAAGCAGAAACTTTGCCCATACTTCCAAAAGAGGTACATAAATTAAACTGTTTACAATTAATTAAAATTAAACATTTTTTAAAACTCATTTAATTATAATTTTCGAGTAGAAAAGTTCGAAAATCAGATTTTACATTAATTCCTCTTCATATTAATGATGAATTAATGCAAATGTCACTGTTTTGATAAAAAACATTGAACAGATGCTGGAGGAAATTTTCCAGCGACTCCCGTTCCGTGACCTACTCAAGTGCCGCGAAGTGCACTCCACCTGGAAGAGTGCGGCGACCAATCCCTTGAGAAAAAGATGCGCTCCGCTCAACTTCTCCCGGAAAGAGATACCGTCGAGAAATCAGTGCCGTAGGGCGGTTAAGAGCTTCATTGAATTGATAAGAGCGACAAATGAACATGGAGGTTTGACAGAGATTCCAGTAACGAAATTTCATCTGAAATTGTACGAGAATTACTACTGGATTGAAGTGGATGGATCTACATTAATCTGCCGCTTGCTGGAAGCTGTTAGACCTTTCGTAAAGGAAATCATTTTTGATTTGAAAAAACAATTCCGTCAGTTGCCAAACAATAGCCTTGCAATACTCCAAGACTGGCGGTTCCCAAATCTAACTGAGATAACACTGGAGATGTTCGAACCCAAAGGCAGGAAGAAATTTTCACATTGCGACAGTGGAATTTTCAGTTTCATTAAACGCATTAGTGAAAAGTCACCAAATATCAAAGAGTTTCACCTTGAACTTGAATTTGATTTTTACTCTAACAAACTACCACAAAGTGAGAACGTTCGACGTTGCATTGTGGATACGGGAATACATCAAAGAGCGAGTTTGGTCACTTCATTAATTATGGATTACCAAATAAGTGAAGGTGACTTGAAATACTTGAGTAAGATCGGCCCCAAACTGAAACATTTGGAGACACGAATCGACGACGTAAACCCAGAAGTATGGAAGAAATTTCTGGGAGGTCAGAGTGACACGTTGACCTCTTTGAGTGTTTCCTTCGAGAAAAGTCATTATTTCAGAGAGTTACCTTGTCTGCCTCGTCTCAAAAATTTGTCAATTTTCGGTTTTGGTAAGTGTGAGGATGAAAAGGATCAACTTCCAACTCTCTTCTATGAAGAACGGCTACCAGCCTTGAAAAAACTGGACCTGCAACATGCATCAGAAAAAGGTCTAGAAGACTTCATGGCAAGTCACTTGGCGCCAGCCGAAAGCCTGCGGGAACTCATTTTTTTCGGATCCATCGAAGATGCTGGTATTGCTGGTGGGGTACTTCAGCATGTGGCTCGAATATTTCCCAACCTGAAAAAGTTGACAGTTTTCCACCACAGCGCAAGAGAATATATGAGTGATATCTACGAGACATTGCCTGGAATTGAGGAATTGTGCATTTCAACCGAAGGTGCCATGACTGTGGATGACATCATAACCGGGCTACCTACCAGAATATTAAGTAAAATCAGTAATAAATCACCTCCCTCTTACTATTGGTGTAAAGCACTTGCTATGTTGGAGCGAGGAACGACTAAATCATTGGCGTGTTTAGAAAGTAAGTATTTTTGAATGCTCCAAATCATTTTTAGTGAATTTAATTTTTAGCACAACATTTTGAGTTATTTAATTTTCCGTAAACTCAGATCTGAAGGTCCTCGAGATTTACAGAAGAGTCGATGATGAATTTGGTGACATTGAGGGTGATGTCGGGGATGTGGATTTTACCGAGCTATCTGGCGCAGTTTTGAAACAGATGAAGGTTCTTGGACG